>JAVKLA010000017.1:3373811-3385023 GCA_034782735.1 Sagittarius serpentarius | reverse complement strand
AAGCTGGGAGGGGAGACAGCCGGGACAGCTGCCCCAAACTGGCCAAAGGGGTATTCCATACCATGGGACGTCATGCCTGGTATATAAACTGGAGGAGTTGGCTGGGGAAGGATCGCTGCTCGGAAACTAACTGGGCATCAGTTGGTGAGTGGTGAGCAATTGCATTGTGGATCATTTGTCTGGTGTATTCCAATCCTTTTATTATTATTGTCACTTTATTGTTGTTATTAGTGTCATTGCTACTTTCTTCCTTTCTGTTCTATTAAACTGTTCTTATCTCAACCCATGGGCTTTACCTTTTTTTTCCCCGATTCTCTCCCCCATCCCACTGGGTGGGGGGCAAGTGAGTGAGCGGCTGCGTGGTGCTGAGTAGCTGCCTGGGGTTAAACCATGACACCTACCTAATCACTCAACCCAAATGCGTATTTACCTAAAAGCCTAAACAGGCCACCACAGAAGGAAGGGTCAAGGGATTGTAAAGGACATGTCAGTCAGGACAGCCCTTCAGAGAGCTACACAACAGAACAAGGAATGATCATCCTTTTTTTTTGAAGACATTCTTGCCAATGTCTGTCCAAGATATCTCTAGCTGAGTTTTGTACTGACTGGGTGTATTGCTGTGTTGTCAGCTACCAGACAGCTTTATATGGATTTTTGTCAGCTACCAGACAGCTTTATATGGATTTAATTTTTAGCTTGACCTTGTATCAAAAAAAGGGCGAATGCAATCCAAACAAGTATGGTTTTGACTATCAGCAAGCATCTCTCACCCCTGCTCCCTAATTAATGAACTTGAAACCTTTGGCCAAAATCAGAAAAACTTGATCCTATGAATACTTTGTGGAAATGGGCATCCAGATAAAGGAGAGATGCCCATCAAGTGGTCTTAACTGAAGGAAGACTGTTATGTGGGTTCACAGCTTAGCACATTGGAGAACTTACAAATGCTCCACACTTCCGTCAGTCAGAGCTCACCTTGCCTTGGACATCAAAATCACACTGGGAGAACAATGCACTTCTAAAGGGAAATGAAATCATGGCTGCAATACTATTCAGCTCTCAACTCTGACTTCCACTGGGTGAAAACTCCTAAGCCATACAAGTACTCACTAGTAACATCCTGTAAACATTTGATTTTGACCCAGAATGTGTAGGAGTGGTATTAACATTATGAGTAACTTAAAGACTAAGAAGCTCTGACCCATAACGTAACATTCGCTCTGTACAGAGCTACTTCTGTTTTTCTGGTTTTCAGCCCTTTAGACTCTTTCCAGTTGTTAAGGGTGCAGAAAGTTTAAACAACTTTAAAAAAACCCAAAGCTCCTGTGTCCTAAATGATAATGGAATGGTCTTTGTAACTACAGAAGTAGATATAGCTATAGATATGGGTATATATTTAATATGATATACTCTAATTACATACACATTACATTATATATTAGTGTGTGTATATTATATATAAATATATATAAAATAACAGGTATTTGACAGGACCAAGCAAAAGAACAAAAAGCCCTGTATTAGGTACCACTGAAGAAGGGCTTACCCAAACAAGTTTACATGAAAACACACGTATACACTTATCTAGAGCATGCAGAAGGTGTGATGCCACTATCCTTCTGTTCAAACAGAGGAATGACCAGTTAGGTATTTATGGAGAATTTTAAAAACTATTTCTCCTTTCTAGTATATTTTGAGTAGAGTATTAGCATTTGGAATTATGATCTGAAGGCATGGGTTTTATTAATAGTGTAGAAGGTTCACCAGCTGCAGTTTAAGAAGTAACAGAATAAAAGTAATTTTGCAAAATGTCTGTACTAAAAAATGAACTGCAACAAAATCTATCCATAATTACTAGTCATCTCTTGCTTTTACCATTAAAAGAATATATGAAGTCAGTGTCATTTTGTCATGTGTCTCAGAAGCAAAATCACAGCAGAAGAAAATAGTATTACAGGTTTATTATGTCTCAAAATATAGAAATATATTCCAACAGCATATTTTAAAGAATAATATAACAATAATCTTCAGCTTCTTATTCTCAAAATGGTACACCATTATTTAAAAATATATTACTTAATGTACCCAAAATTTAGTTTCCATGAAATTCCATTTAGAATAAATTGAGTTCAAAAAAGCATATCCACCTACCCAGTTTATACAGAAACTGGTAAATTTTTTGAAGACAACCCAGAAATTTAACTGTTCCAAAATGGTAATTCAGTTGGAGACATTATATTTTGCTATAAACCCTTGTGCATGAACTGCAACTAAACTTAGATATGTAGGTAATGTCAGTATAAAATAGAGATGGAAGTGTAAAATGGAATTGTTGTATTAAGGGGAAAGAGCTCCCAAGGCTGAAATCCAAACTGTTAATTTTTCAAAAAAACTGAGTGTATGCATTAGAAGGATTTATGTATTACTCCAATAGCAAGATAAAATAAATTAGTTTCTGCAAAAAAGACAGTTGCACATTCACATGCATACACATAGTCACACACACACGCTGATTTTATCAGTCTGTAATAATCTGAGTTTTATGAAATGTGTTTTAAATAACCAGAGAAGTCAGAGTTTACATGAATAGACTGTCTAAGGAGAAACCGGTATGTCCTGTTCATCTTTTAACAACTCTCTGAGAACTGTTTAAATTAAGCATTTTTAACCAAGGCAATTCATGACAAAAGCATATATTATAATCAGCCATGTAATAAGTAGAAAACAGAGTTTCTGTTTTCCCATTTTCATAACACTAAAACAAAGGGGTGTCCAAAGACATTAAATGTGGTAAATTCAAAATAAGCATAGGGGTAGTGGTGGTGGAAATGATAATCTGTAATTACCTGTGCAATTCACAAACACAGGATTTCATTTGAGGCCAAAAATTTAGGGAGATTAAAAATTGTTTACATGGATTTAAGAATTTTCAAAAATTCCAGTCTCCACCTGATAGAAAAGCAGATGGGACCAAAAGTAGGCTGCAAATTACCCAGCGGCTCGTTATGAAAGGTGTTTTTCACCTTTGCCTGAAAACAGACGCCATCAGGGACAAGATTTTCTATTAAACCATTGACAAGTGCTGCATCCCCTGTGCCTTCGCTCACACACTCAGAAAACACATCCAAAAGTGGGAGCTAAATAAAGCGAACTCCTCTCATACCCTGTCTTCTGTATATTTTGTGTACATAGTAACTCGTGTATGCAATGGGAAGGCTTGTGTGGGTTTTTTTTGTTTGATTTTGCCTTGTGCTGTAATTATAAAAATAATTACCGGAGCAGTATAATAGACAATAGACTGATATGATTTGAGGTAAGAATGTTGTAGTTCAGTTTTTAGTGTTAACTTGGAAAGTCATAGATAGAGGCAAGAGGCTGTCTCCACAGAATTCCTGAAGCTTTGAGCCTTTTGCAAACTCTGCAGCCCACAAGCCAAGAAGTAACATACTCCTCCAGTTACACTCAACTTGTTAAAGAAAATAGTTATAACAATTATGTGCAATCTTTTCACTTCTATTTTCTGTCTACTGTTTATTTACTTAAACACTGTTCAACGTTTTGCTTTTTCTAATGGAGCAGAACTTCTAAAAGAAAAAATATGTTTAGCCAAGCAGTTTTGTTTGGTTTTTTTTCTGTGCCCTTTTCTAAATAAATATCCCGCCACGGTTTTCATTGGCACAATATGACCAAATGTGTTTTAGTTCCTTTAACAATACAAAGCAGTTACAGAAGTTCTGGAGTTTCTAGCTTTAAAAAACAAATCTATACAAAGGCTTTACTTTAAAATATTGAAATGGAATGAAATAGATTCCAGTATGGTCAACTGAAAAATTAGTTTGTTAAGTTCTACTGCATAGCAAGGTGACCCATAAAATAAATGGTTCTGAAATTTTGCTCATACAAAAGAATCTATATACTTTTAAATAAATAAAAGCTACTATATACATTATACTGTACAATTAAATGAGAGATGACATGAAATGGAATAAATTTAGGACTGCCTTTTCATCAGTAAGGCTCATATCTTGACTTTATTACAATACTGAATAAAACCCTCTGCTTTAGATTATTTTTTTTATTCTAGTGGCAGCCACATGAACGCACCACCATATTCCTGTATTTTTTTAAAATAACATTGGAACTGTCATCAAAGTAGAGCACGGAGATTGCATTCAGTTTTGTTGGTGCACAGCATGGCTTTGGTACATGATCAGGGAACATCAAGTGAACCTGAAAGACAGATAAATACATAGCTCATATATCAAACAGAGAGGTACAAGGACCACGTCAGCGCAAAACATGTCTTTGCAATTTAGAGAGCGCTGCGGTCGCAGATTTTCCTTGGTTAGCAGCTTTAAAGCACAGCTTACCTCCAGAACGTTGCTCTGATTTCAGTTGCATGGGCAGAGTTATACAGTAATAGCAGATGGAGAGATAAATGAGGAGGAGCGGCCAACACAGAAACTCGGGTTTCAGATGAAATTTAGAAGAGTTAGGCAGCTGCTCAGGAAAACACTTAAACATATTGCCAGTACCATCTCTGCTGAGGACAGTGCTTAACAAGAAGCACAGACTCAAGTCCCAGGTCTCGCCGGGACCCCAGCATGTGCTAAAATGCTTTCCTCTCTCAGGGTCTCAGTGTGGAGGAAAGCCTGTTGCAGACAGCAAAGACTCTGCCGGCAAAGGCTCGTACTGAAACTGTTTTCAGCTTATGAAAGGGTAAGATGTGGGTTCTTGGACAGCACGAGTGCATTTTAAGGTTTTATCCAGGTACTCATGGATCCAATACTGCTTCCACTGAAGTCAAAATCAATTCATAAGCTGGGTGCCAGCTGGACAGAAGGTTTGGGGAAAGGGCTGAGGCAGAGAAGGCTTTATGTTCACGAGGCTGAAATATATCAATGAAAGGTTAAAGAGAAAGAAGAGTTTTGAACAGCTTCCCAGAGCAAACAAGATCTAGTGGAAATATCTGAAAATGGGGGAAATACAAGTTCTTTGTACTTGAAAGAAGGTTGGATGTAATATTCTACACATGCTGAAGACTTGGAAACTGGGGAGGCCAGAAAAGAGGGAGTTGTAATAGAGAGGGCAAGAGATTATTAAGGCATGGATGAAGACTTCAGCAGTAATAGGTTTCATTTGTATGTTAAGTCTTTGTAAATCTGTTAGAGCCATCTGTCTTACAGTGATATAAGCCCAGAGCCTTTGCCAGACAACAGAGAACAGTCTATCAGGAAACAATTTTTACATAACTGTTACCATGAGAAGGAATTTTGAAATGAGCAATAAGAAATCCTGAAGTAGCAGTTTAGTAAGGGTTTAGACATGCATTTAAAAACAGTTTAACAAATGAATAGCAAAGCGCAGCAGAAAAGAATGATTGTGCCTCGTCTAGGCAGATGTTTGCCCTGCCGTAACTCCTGGTCCCACCAGCCCCTGCCACCCCAGCTGGAAGCTCCGTGGCCCTGCTAGCCCTGCACGACAGCGATGCTCACAGCCTTTCCAGGGGAGAGCCTGGAAGTCGGTGCGAGTCAACCTGCTGATCCACCGACTCACGTGACCAGGAGGTCAGTGCTACTCCAACGCCTGTTCTAAGGGTGATGGGGAGCAAGAGAGGAGAAGAAAGCTTATATAAATCATTAAATGCAGTTGGTCTTGTATTTATATGCATCTGTATCATCTGTCTGCCTAAGTTCAGTCTCTGAAAAAGAAGAGAGAGAGAGGTACTGGCCGAGCATTTCTCCCATTCTTGTTACAAAAGAAAAAAAAATGACTCAGTAAAGTTTGGAGGGGTACCAAGGAACAATCACTTCCCAACCCAAAAAGTGGGCTTTTTTAGAATGGTGTAATCTGTATGGCTGGGAGGTGATTACATATGGATTAGGGTGGGGTGTATGAATAATTGTTTCCCAAGCCATCCCCATGTGCACACCTTGTGTAAATCTGAATTTTGTATAATTTGAACCAGAAAGCATTCAACTACTGTTATCTCATCTAATTTATGTGCAGTTAAAATTTAATTAGCCTTATGATTTTTTGGCTGCACAACTGAACGCATGTACAGTACATGCAGAGGGAGACACACAATTCCAAAAAGGCCATAAAAAGGAGGGAAAATTTAAGCATCCAATTTAAAAAATAGGACAAACTACACAAATTTCTTAACAATGGGAAATTAACCATTTTTGGAAAGAATAGACACACAAGAGAAAGTAGCACTGGGCCACTTATTTAACAGTCCATAATTGCAGGAGGGAGCTCTAACCTGGGGATCTCACTGATATTGGCAACTTTTTTGGACAATGTTTGCATAATGCTAAACTATTGCTTTTCTGGCCTGTTTCTTTTCAGCTCAGGACTGCATATGTGCTGTTCTTCATCATCTCCTATGCACATTGCTATATTCCTTGCCAACTAGCATTTGCTGCTCCCTTTCACCTGAACCCCTTACCACACTTCTGTTTATTTCCAGCTCTGACATTTTCCCCTCTTTTTGTAAATCTTGCTGACTCGAATTCTGGTATGGAGGAATAATGTCGCATTGGTGGTTGGACTTGGAGAAGGTGCATAAATGAAAAGTTGAATGGAAAGGAAAAGGTCTCAGCACATGCTGACGTTTTAAAAATGTCCCTTTCATGTGGAAATACTTGGCAATTTTCACAAGCAGAATTTGTTTTCTACCAGAAAGAAATCTAATTTTGGTTGGTTGGTTCGTTCTAGGTTCTTTTGGTGTGGTGTTTTCTTTGGGGGTGGGGGTCCCAGAAAGATAGTAGCTGCACTCATTTCTGAAGAGGGAAAGGTGTTTCAGGCCCAGATTTTTTTATGTTAAAATCAAAGAAGAAGATCATCATCCATGGACAGGCTCATCAACATAGTCTGATGGTCAGGATACTTTCCTATCATCAGTTTGAATCAGAGGGAGCCTTAAACCCATATTTCTCTAATTGCAGTGGAGCGCCTTGACCTTTCCAGAAACTAATTAGGGACGGCAACCCTTTCCTGTTCCGATTCAGTACTCCCACTCCCTCCTTGTGTGTTATCTCTCATTCCTCTGCTTCTTATCCTGCTAATACTGATGCTGTTCAGAGCCAGCTCTTCAAGCTGGCACAGGTGAAAAATCATGACCAGACATCGGACTGTTAGCGTTACATTTAGGCATAGTCTGAAGGTTTTGATTTCTGTAGCTGAATGCTGCTGGGGTAGAGGAGGCCTAGCCAGCTTCTTCAGCTAAGATCATCTTTTTGGCTGCTCCAGCTGATGCACAGGACTATCATAAGAACTAGCAGAGGCAGAAATCTGGCTGCAAATCCCCTTTTACATGTACCAGGCAGAGCAACAGATCCAAACACACTTATTTATAAATTGCATTTGTTAGCCAGGCATGACTGAACACAACTTCTTACATGCAAATGCATCTGCTTGCAAAGCTTCATACTAAATTACAGTTGAAGTATCTCTGCCAACAGTTGACAACAGAGGTCCACAGAGTGGCCAAGTGTCAACGTTTCTGGAAGGTATAGCATGTAGATGTTAACATGGAGCTTCAATAAGCCGCAAAAAACTCTTGGAAGTGGGACCAGGGGCCCCTTTTGTTCCTGTCTACTCAATTCCCCAGTAATACGACACAGTCTTCTTGTGTGTTAGTGCATTTGAAATGGAGGGGAAAGCTACCACACAGGCCACTCTGGACAGTTCATCCTCTCTCCAGCACCACCATCAAAGCACATCTTTGAAGTGGGTTATCATTTACCCAGAAATAATCAAAATCCAATAGTAGTAGACAGAGAGGAAGAGACAGTCCCCGTGCCAAGACACTTACAACTGCAAAATGGGCAAGTACAACATAGGCAAAGCCATACCAGAGTCTGAACAATGGCGTGGTTTGTTGCGTTCATGTGGGCATTGAGGGGAAAAGAACACTCTCCATCGCAGTAAAACGCAGCATAGCCCTCTGGTGCAATAATCCAATCCTAAAACAAGAACAAATAAACTCACTCAATTTTTTTTTTTTCTCACTCAGAAAATTTAAAACTATATCAAACTAACTAAGACTCATCCAAGGACAAAATGAACTTCAGAATGTGGCATGTTAAATTACTTTTTTTGCCAAAAAAAAAAAAAAAGTATTTGCTTTGTTCATGCAAAACTCAGATGAAAATTAAATTAAACTTAGAAATCTGTACTGAGTATCAACTAATGAGGCTATAAAGGGGATTAAAGGTCCAAATATGTTTGTCGGAATACTTTTCTTCCCAGAGTGAAAATCTTGAGCACTTCTTGGTGCAACAAAATCAATTAAAATGCATCCTCTTTCTTCAGCACACTCAATACCATTAATTGTATTACTGCGTGAGACTGAGGAGTTGCTAGAGATTACCTGTTGGAATGTCACTGAATCATGCATTTTGAGTATTTCTAGCAACACAGCATGGGGAAAAGACCACAAGAGGGAAAACATGTTAAAATGTTAATGAAAGTTATGTGTTCAGTTTGCTGAATTCCTCCTTTGCCAGGCAAAGGTAATGGAGGTGCTGTGGGAAGGGCAGAGAGGATCAAGTACCTACTTTTGGGGATTTGTTTCTTTTTATCTCATTTCACCCTGAGTTTCACTGATCAAATATTGTGCTGTGTAGCTTTGGCATTCCAACTGAAACTTTGAATTCTTCAAATATTTTTGTGAAAAACATAGATTTTCTTTTCTCTATGGCCACCTTGAATGACTGATCTGAGAGCCTTGCACATCTTTGGGCATACCAGAGTTCACTGTTTCAAAAATGAAAAAACTGTTGATATCTGGAAAAATCTGTGATCTACAGAGAGACAGTGGCTCGCTTGTTCAGTAGCCTGAGTTCAAGTCAATGCCATAAGCCTGCTCTGCGGCTGTGGACAGGGTGATCACGCTCTGTAGACTTGGGAAAACAGTCTTTGCCTACTTCTTCAGGCTGCTGTGAGGATAAATACACTACAAATATATCAGGCAGAGTAATGATGCCATATGAGAATCTGAGCTAGCTATGTAAAGGATGAGGTGTCACTAAAGAGATAGCACACTTTTTCTTGTCATAGACTTGTTCTGCTCATGGAGAATTGTTTTAAAATAATTCAGAGAAATGTGAAATGCACAGACAGCCATCTCTGAGTTCTTACCTACATATGCAATAGGTCTAGGTTATAGGTTGCTGATGGCCTTCTTGTTCTTTCGTTATAGAGAGCTCCTTGCTTTCTGGAAAAAAACCCTAAATTTATCTCTATTTTCTTTTCTTATAATGTCCTGCCTCTGACTTCACGGCCTTTTACTACAAGTACCTTCTTCTTTTGTCACTGTATGGCAGGATGAGTTTTTCCCAGAAATTATATGAACTTAGCTATGGTGTTATAAAGACCACTGAGCAGTGATCCAAGGTCTAGTTCCCTGCGGACCCTACCCCAGTGAAATCTCTCTGACCTGCAGTAGACAGCACTGAACCAGGGAGAATTCAAGTGCAAATTTCAAAAGTTGCATTGCTCAGTGTGGGGATTTTGGTTTCATTTGCTGCAAATCTGTTCATATCTTGAGTAACAGTCCAGATTTATCTTTATGTGAATGAATCCAGAGTGTAAAGCGATTAATGTACGCAAAATCTTTGAGAGAACAGCAGCCAAAAAAGGTAAAGTGATAGTGATAGGGATTCATTACAAAATGCATTTAAAAAGCGTGTCTCTCACCAGTGAAATACCAATTACCATGAAGAAAACAGACTGTAAATAATGGGGGACTGTAAAATATATTGTTGCAGTTTGAACTGATAGGAAACAGCATTTATAATCATACCTGCCATCCTAAGTCTCGGAAACTCACGTAAAGTTCATGTTTCTTACATGCTTGCTTTTGCTCGCTTGTGTTATAATCTGCAGGAAGAAAATAATAATAATAATAAATTGTTTAGAAGCATTGCTAGAACCAACAAGAGTTAGCTGTTTTTGAGCTCCTGACCAAGCCGTACAGGGGAAAGGAACAAGCATATTGTCATTTATATTCCTAGGGTTGGTCGTAAAGGCAGTGTGAACTTGGAAATGCAGAATCAGCAGTGCCAGCCTGATACAATTTGTGTACAGAGACAAAACGATGCATACAGCATTTGGGGAAACAGGTTTACAAGATGTCTGTTTGCTGGCTAGCTAGGTAACAACTTTGATAATATGCACGCAGGTTATCAAAGGAGGACAAGTCAGAGTCTGATCCAAGATATGGGGAAGTCATCTGCATGTTGGCACAGGTTTAATTGCCAGGTAAAGAAGGCAGCCCAATTCAAAGGAAAAATTAAGAATGATTAAAATTGTCCTGAAACAGCAGAATTTCCAAAGGCTATTACTTAAACACTTTGTACTCCTTCATTTTTTACCATATTTTCTGGAAATACCACTTCATGATCTTTAGTTGGTAATACTAATACAAACAAGTAGATGAAGAGATGCTTTTCAAAGGCCTGAATATTTCTGCACTCTCAGAGATGTGTTAGGATAGAAGGACACAGAGAACCTTCCATACAGGCTTCTCCAGGACAACCTTAATACTGGAGAAAATCTAGTACTTTTTCCTTACTGCCCCTGAGTAACAGGAAAGGAAAGGAATAGGGTCATGCCTTCACCACATCAGCACCCCAGAGCTGGTTTATAGTGCTGTTCAAGTGATGCCATCCATGAGGCATGCGATGGAGCAAGGAGGCCAGGCTGTCTTCTCTGGTTCTATTTCAAGAATGCTTAAAGTGTCTTTTTTGGACCAAAATAACCATTCTGGCAGAAAAAAAAGTTGGCTGAAATTCACAACAACAACAACAAAAACCCCAAACAAACACGGAAGACACTGAAAAGAAACAATCTTCATTTTCAGGAATAGAATTTTTTTTAGGAGCAGTTTTTTAACATTAAAAGACTTGATGGTTGGATGGGAGGATCTCTGCTGAAAAATTCCTGGAAAATTAAGAGAGAGGCCTTTTTAACATAAAATGAAAGGAAGGGAGTTCTACAGTCTGTGAGATAACCCATCGTAGTGCTTCACTATCCTTGCAGTAAACCCTTCCAAACAGCTGGCCTAAAGGAGCTTTTCTGCAAATTTACCAACTGCTTCTTGTCAGCTGTCCTGATCTATGCTATCATTGTGTCCTGGTTTCGGCTGGGATAGAGTTAATTGTCTTCCTAGTAGCTGGTACAGTGCTGTGTTTTCAGTTCAGTA
>JAVKLA010000017.1:3341864-3373711 GCA_034782735.1 Sagittarius serpentarius | reverse complement strand
GGGGAGGTGCTGGGCTGGGGCGTCGGTCAGCAAGTGGTGAGCAATTGCACTGTGCATCACTTGTCTTGTGTATTCCATCCTTTTATTATTATTGTCATTTTCTTGTTGTTATTAGTGTCATTGTAGTTTCTTCCTTTCTGTTCTATTAAACTGTTCTTATCTCAACCCACGAGCTTTACTTTATTTTTTTCCAATTCTCTCCCCCATCCCATTGGTTGGGGGGGGAGTGAGTGAGCGGCTGCGTGGTGCTGAGTTGCTGGCTGGGGTTAAACCACGACACATTGCTTCTCTGGGTTCTTTTCAGTTTCTCTGTGTCTTTCTGAAGATGTGATGGCCAAAACTGAACACACAGCCAAATAAAGTAAAATAATTATTTCCTGTGATCTCCAGATTATTTTCTAGCAGTATATCCCAGAACAGGAGTTTTGCAGCAAAACCACACTATCAAAAGATCAGCTTCAGATCCTTTTTTTATATACTCCTGCCTAGTTGCCTTAGGATTACGTTGTATTTACGCAAATCAGTGAATAAACACAGGTTGAGGGTGAGGATGTTGATGAGAAATGCAGCATGATGGGGCTGCAGCAACCATGATATGGTGGAGTTAAAAGGTTCTGAGAGACGACCAAGATCAACAACGGCATTGCAACCCTGGACTTCAGGAGAACAGATTTCAGCTTGTTCGGAGATCTTCTTCACACGATCGCATGGCAGACTGGCCTGGAGGGCAAAGGAGACCAGGAGAGCTGGCTGATCTCCCAGGACAACCTCAGAGAGAAGCACAAGGTAAGTCCACTCTCATGTGCAGGTCAAGCAAGCATGGCACAAAGCCACTGTGGCTGAATAGGAAACTCTTGACTGAGCTCAGATTCAAATAGGAAGTAAAAGTAATGTGGAATTGGGATGAGTTACACAGAAATAATATAAATGCATTGCCTGAGCTTGCAGGGATGGATGTTAGGAAAGCCAAAGCTTAGCTGGAGCTGAACCTTGTGAGAGATGTGAAGGTCACAGGAAAGACTTTTATAGGTACATTCATAGCGAAAAGAAACCCCTAAGAAAAATAGAGATTCGTTGTTCAGTAGGGCAGAGGACTTAGTAACATGGACTCAGAACAGGTTAAGGTATGCAATGACTTCGTCTCGGTTTTTGCTGGCAAGATTTACCCTCAGGACTCCCAAGTCCCTGAGCCTAGTGACTGAAGCTCTACCCACAATAAAAGAAATAGAGTTAGGAACCACTTAAGCAAATTGAAGATACACGAGTCCATGTGAGCAGAAGGGATGAATTTCAGGGTGGGCAATGAGCTGATCAACATCATTGCAAAGACACTTCCTGCCATTTTTGAGTGTTCATAGTGCCTGGAGGGTATTTCTGATGATTCAAAACTGGAAAATGTCGCACTCATCTTCAAGAAGGGCAATCAGCTTAACCTCGGTTTCTGGGAAGTTTATGGAACAAATTCTCCTGGAAGCTGTGTCCAGGCACATGAAGAACAAGGTGTCTGGGAACAGTCAGCATGGATTTACTAGTTCAAACTGTGCCGAACCAACCTGATTGTTTTCTGTGATGAGCTGAGTAGCTTTGTGGGCTGTTGAGGAGCACTGGGTATTGTTTGCTTTGCTTTTAGGAAGGTTTTTGATACAGTCTCCCATAAAGCCAAATTGGTCAGATACATTTTGGATAGGTAAAGAATATAATGGGTGGAAACTTGGCTGGGCTGCTGGCCTCAAAGGGTTGTGATCGGTGGTACAAAGTCCAGCTGGAGCTGGTTACTAGGGATGTCCCTAAGGGATCAGTATTGGTGCCAATACTGATTAATATCTTTGTTAGTAAACTGGACAAGAGAACAAAGTGTGCTCTGTGCAAGTTCACAGGGGATACCAGGTCTGGGAGCAGTGATCAGTCATGCAAATTACCCATAAAATGTTGGACTGAATCAGATCCAGAAGAGTCTCAAAGAGATGGCATTCAAAACAACCACCCAAATTTTGCTCTTATTGGTAGCATGCTCTTTGAATATGCATTTATTTTTTTTTAACAGGTTTTGTACCTACTTTCTGTTGACTATACCTGGGCCCAAATATGTCTCCTGAAACTGTGTCAAAAGCTGTGCACAAGTCAAGATACATCCGTTTGCAGTACTAAATAACTTGTTCTAGTTAACTTGTCTTAATGTCACCGGGGATGTTAAATTAGGCTTTCTAAGCTATAATACCTCAAATCCTCATTCCTTTTTAAAGAAGAATACTACCTTTTTTCCTAGGGTATTTTCCTAGCCCTTCGCAGGCTGATTCTCACCGACAGTCATTAAAGGTTCTCCACAGGTAGTTAGTTACCTGCTGCCATCTCAGATACTCTCAGTTGTCCCAGGGCACTTAGGGTCAAAATACATACCCACATCCTATGAGAGTCCTGTGTCTTTCTGGAGTAGCCACTAGAAGCAAGGCAGGATACCCTAAGACATCCTAAGTTTTCAAAAATCTATATGCCTTTAATACAACCAAAATCCCTTAGTCATACTTTGTGCTGAGCTGTCTTTAACAATCTAGTATGTTCGGCACACATTAGAAGTAAGGTGAAGGTAGTGGAAAGTAAAGGAACTTTAGCTTAAAAAAGATTTAACTGTGTTTCACTGATAACTCTTCACAAGGATCTATATACTGATTTTGACTAATATCAGTGCTCATAGGAAGTAAATATTGAGCTTTTCTGTTTCAGCTATTAGTGGGAATTTAAAATTCAGCCATATAGAATGCAAGTCACTGCAAAAAAAACCTGTGACTGAAAAATGTGGGAAAGATACACATAGGAGAAAGTCAGGAAAGTCACAATCTGGTTTTAGATAGCACCCAAGCAGGCAAGCAAACGAAAGCTGAAGACTGTGCTTTTGCCAGTTTTCTCTGAGTCATGTCATTTTCATATTTAACAATGTGTCCAGAAGTTTTAGCACCAGAATGCAGCAGAAGTCCCTACAGTTAAAGGAGAAAGGCTGAACAATAAATACGTTAGTCATTGCATAGATGTCTTCATTGTCTTGATACTCGTGAATTATCTGAATATAGGTTAACCAGCGGTGGATAAGCAGTCACACCAGAACACCTGCAAAGATGGTCTGCGTTTCATATGCAGACATACATCTGCAAACTATCATCTGACCCAGACACCTATGAAGAAAGTGAGACTCGGGCAAGTCTGTATTCCTTCCTTGAATTCTATCTTTCATATAAGACAAATGTTGTGTGTAATGTAACATTTCATGTAAGTATCAAATGTGACATTTATAATAAGATCTGGTGCCAAGGATTCAATTTCATATACTGTATCTTCGAGGCCCGTATGCTTATTCTGTCAAGACTCAAAACTGTAGGCTAATGTGACTAAGAAAACATTGTTCCCCAGCTAGTCAGGGACTGCAGTTGGGGTCCAAACCCCTGCATAGCAGAAAGAGCTGTGGAAGGAGGGCAAGAAAATATATTTATAAGAAATTTAATGAGGATTTTTTTTTTCCCGCAAGGGGAATAAAGACGTATATACTATTACTAAGTACTGTGATTTTAATTAATTAGTGTGACATCAATCAATAAAATACAGGAAATGCGGAGTTAAGTATTGTTTTCTGTTTTCATCTCACTGCAATATGAACAAAAACTATGTAGCTTTGTTTTTGAGTTTCCTGGTGTAAGTCACTATTCAGTATTTAAATGCCCAATTACACTGTAACTCTTTTTAGATGATGTTAAAAAAAATAAAAATTAAGCTAGCTTTTGTTTTAAGGAGGAGTAATGTGGTATACTTTGGGAACAAGTTGTCTTGTTTTGATTTGCTTTAATTATTTTTCCTTTTATCTACAGTTCGACAAAAATACAACAGGGTAAGTAATATAGACTCTGTGCATAGCAGGCAGGTGGAGTCTGAATGCTAAGTTTAATTGTCTGTCTTTACACTGCATTGAGGTTGTCTTCTCTTGAAGACCTTAGCAACACAGGGATGCTGACCCCAAATGTGTCAGCAATTGCCCAGCTGTTAAAATAACTGACATATATAGATCTTATTTTTTCATGTTGTGTTTGTGTATATCTTCATGAATAATTCAAAAAGTCCATTGTCTATTGGAAGGGAAGAATTGAGTTGCCTAGTGGGGCTTTCTTTTTTGACATGCTGAGAATACAGTAAAGCTACTTGCTGAGGTCCAAGAACTTAGAAAAGAAGGTGGCAAAAGATAAAAGGCAAGAGGCAAAAGGAAGATGACAAAAGGCAAAGGCAAAGGGAAGGAGAAAGAGAAAAAAATGAAAAAGGGGGAAAAAGAAACAGAAAAGGAAGAAGAAAAAAGCAAGGAGAAAAGGAAGGCATGACTGTAGTTAAAGTTGGGATTGATGCGCAGAGAGAAGTGTAACTGAAGCCTAAAACTTACAAACAGCAGCATATCTATCTGGATCTGGCTGCATAACCTCTGTCTGTGTAGATGAGCATTTTTCACTGTCAGTGTCTGACTTAGATGCTGTTGGTACGAGATTATGGAACAAGATTAGAAACAAGGACCTACATCACACAATGTCATTTGCCCATCACTGTGTCATTTAGGTCAAGTGTCTTGCATCAAGGAGTGAATGAGAATTGAATATGGTCTATTGACAGTCCTCCATGAGGAAGATGATGGGCAGAATTCTTTGCTTTTTTGCTGTGGTTTAAATACGAAGAGAAGAACTGTACTTTTAAAGCTCAGCTCCTTACTGGGAGCTGTAGAGAGCTAGGAGAATCGGCCTCTCCCACAAGCCTGCAGGGATGCAGGATATCCCCCAGTTCCTGGGGCTGGTGAATAGGAGGAAAAGGGCATAGCTTTTCCCTCATAATGGGCTCTCCCCATGGAAGGACTGTATTCTGCAAAGATGCAAAGATCTGGGAAATAAGAATGTGTTCTCTCCTCCATGTCTTTTATGCACACTGGAGCATCTGGATAGAGTCTGCACATTGCCTTTGTAGCCATCAGTGTGCTCATCTGCAGATTTTAATAAGTATTGTTGCAATAGTTAGAAAAAGTGTTCTGAATCGCCTGTAGTGTGAAAAGTCCCGTCACTGATCATTAATGGCACCCAAGTAAAAGGAGTTTGTTTATTTGTGATATGGGGACCGTTGAGGCCAACGGCAAGGCAAGAGCATGGAAGTTGATTTGCCATGTTGCAGGAGCTAGCCCTCCAAGGGATTTTGCCGCAGAGGACATTGCTGTGTGAGGCTGTGGTTACTTATCTGCCTTCAGCTTTGCCACCTATTCCAGCCTGCCGTATCTTGCTGTCTGTGTCTCCAGTCAGAGGTCAACGCCCCTGCCTTTGATGCAACTGCATGTGCAATTGCTTCTTAACCTGATTTTTTTTTTTTAACAGTATGGTTTTCTTGAACTGCAATCTTTTTTTGACAGAGATCTGGCATGGTTCAACATATATAGTGATGTACCTCTACGCTTACGCAGACAGGAGGCTTAAAGAGGTTAAGAGAAAATTTGTTTCATAATGCACATTTCACTAAAGATGTTCTGATTTTTCTTGTTTTACATCAGCTCTGGAGCACAACTGGATGCACAGATGAGGCTGTCCCGTGTTTTGGGACATACAGACAGCTCTTCCTGAGGTAATTTGCATGCCGATGCAACTTGTTGGCATGTGTTAAGGTTGAGTTTTCCCAGGTTAAACCAACAGGGAGCTTGGGCTCAGCTTTCCTGCTATAATCAAGGAGGCTTAACAAATCTGATTCTCATTTCCTCATGGACTAGAAACATAGGATTCAATCTGAAAGTACGATATTTATATTTAGGTATCTTGTGTGTACCATGTACTTAGATGATTTTCCCTTCACCCAAAATAATGTGATTCTCAAAATTAGTAGACATTTCCCAGGAAATAGAAAAAAAACTTTTTAAATATTTTTTGTGCAGAGAGAATATTCCTTACCCTTGAGGTAAAAGATTGTATTCTGGAGCTAATGCAGTTGCACAGATCATGTTTGACTGTATTTAAAAAAACAACCAAACAAACAACAAAAAAAACTCACAAGAAAATGCTCATGTTGTGTCATTCAGTCCAAAGCCCTTTTATAAAAACAGAGAAGTGCATCATATGGCACTAGTAAAACAGAAGGAACAGTTTCTGCAGAAAAAAAGCTGACCATACTAGAATTACACAAAATGCAGATTGAAGTCGTCTACTGAAGTAGATGCATTAGAGTGAGCACCAGCTAGCAAGCTTAACTGATGTGTGTGATTAAACCACACCTGAATTACAAGATGCTAAGTCAATTTTTAACTTGCATTATTTCAAAAAAATCTGAAGAATTTTAAGCAGTTAACAAAGAGAGAATGTTTAGTCAATATAACTTTATAAATAATGAACAATTTTAGAAGTGCTGTTCTGCTATAGATATGTAATTTCTTTTTTTACTAACAAAAAGCTAAAATTGTCCAGTTTGGGACTTCTTTCATTATTTATTTATAACAGCTCCCTTGCAATATTGACTAATAAGGAGTTGGAAGTTAATTGTGCAGATGAGCTTTTGTTGTATAGTCATACAGATTATCAGAAAATTTTACAGTACTCAAAAAAAAACCCAAACAAAAAGCAGTTGTAAATAGAGATCCCTGGTGCCTTAACAAATGTCAGGGGCTTTTTGAAAGCCAGTGTCCTCAGAGGAAACCCATGCATCTTTAAGTCATCTGCCTCAGAAAGAACTATGCTCCAGGTCCTCAATGGAAACTAGAAAAATAGCACAGTATTTTTTCTACCTATACATCATACACAAATAAAATTAACCCCACTACTGAAGCAGTAATAATTATTGTGTGGATTAAAACCTTTTTTTCAGGTATGTTTTAATACTCCTTTTCAACCTTAAAGTGGAATTTTATTCTAGTAGATCACCAGGTAGACTTTAAATAAGTTTAGAAAGAGAAGCTATTAAAATAATTTCTGTGATTTCTTTAGCAACTCAATAGCAGTTTGTTGTTGTTAAGGCAAAATTCATCCTTGTGCAGAGAGCAGGGAAAGGCTTATTCGTTACTTTAGAGGGGTCTCTGATCTGCCACTGTTGAGATTCTGAGACAGATATAAGTAATGCATAATGCTCGTAACAGTTCTCAGATAGATGAGTTCCACTCCAGGGCTGAATTCTTTCCACTAAATACTAACTTGTAGATATCCACATGGCTTAAAAACAGTATCTATATGGAGGTTTTGACATGCTGGTACTAGACCTGCCGTGTTTTTAGAAGGATACATTTTCACACCCTGTCCCCAAAAAGTAGAAATGTTTGTTCAAAAGTGAGAATATTTAGAAAGTGACTTTGTGCCTCCAGCTGAAAGGAGCATTTCAGGAAAGAACTGAAGGGAAACTTATTCCAGGCTTTAATGGGACTAACAACATTTTCACGCGCATTATTGTCAGTACCTTGCAGGTAAATAAGGGATCGCATTCACTCCATTTAGGCATACTCTGTGTGTTTGCATCAGTACATGTCAGCTGATCTGAACTCATAAACAATTTACAGTTTCAGAGGTCTGTTAAGCTTCCTCTTGTCCAGTATTCAGATTTTTGGGTTACGTCTTGGCTTCTTCAGCTGAGAGGCAGTTAAACAAGAGACCAAACACTGTCTTCTGCTGAGGCTTCCTAGACAAGCAGTTGGGGTGCAACCCTTCTCCCTACTGTCTCTACTTTTTTGTTATGTGTAGCAAAGATCTCATCCAGTTGCCTACTACACAGGAATAGTTTCAAGCTCAGATATAGCCTTTTCCAAACTATTTGGTCATTTTACTCTCCAGGAGCCCATGATACTTATAAGTGACCTGACTCACAAAAGGTAGATCATGCTCAGGGCCAACATAACAAAAGCGGTTTAAGTAAACCTAGATGGGCAGATAGAAATGGAGTGGGAACACACTTTATGTGTTCTGACAGTTCAGCCAATGAGCAGTATCTTATTGAGCTGCTGTGACCCCACTGCATTTGAGCAGATGCCCAAAACTCCTATAAACAGGCTAGTAAATCATAGCTTCATCTTACCCCCGACACTTGGCATCCTAGAAGACTCCTGATGACTACTGGATTTGTTGCGGTTCTGATTTTTCCTTTTATTGTTGGCTGCTCGGACAGAACGGAAAAGCACTTCACTTGCCTTGAAGAACGCAACCATGAATGGTTGCTTTGACTGAGGCCCATGTCTTCCAATCAGGCCAGCAGATTTAACATTGATACTTCGACCTACGAAATAATGGAAATTGTAAGTTAAAAGGTGAACTTCTGCCCCTCCTGAAGCCATGGTGGGAGTTCAACTGCTGGCTGAAGCATGGCAAGGATTTTGCCCATAATCCTGAATTTATGGGATTAGGAATCCTAACCACACTTTGTTGAATGGCACTTAAAAGAAAAAAATTCAATGATTTACAGAAGTTTCAGAAGCTTTACAGGTAGTTTATCATTGCATAAAATTGTGGTCTTTGTGCACTATATATCTTATTCATCACACAGGTATTTTAGTTCAGTCTCATGTACACATCTATAGAACTGAAAAGTAAATGAGCCCCATTAAAGTCTATAGGCTACAGAAAGCATAATGTAATGCGGTCATCTAATTTTTGCATCACTTGTGTGTGAGATGTGGAACCTTATAGCCCCAAAGCAAATCGGTAACAAACAGAAGTGTCGATAATAAATATACGTCTGCTTTAAAAATAAATACTGTGCAGTGTTACTCAAATGGATGTTCATTCCCTAGTAAAGGTAGGAAGGCATTCAGTCATTCAAGAGAACAGAGTTTGAAATATCTACGTTACGGACTCTGGTTCTGTTCCCAGGGGATGTGCATATTTCTTTAAAACATTTGTTCAGTCAGGACTGTGTGGTAACCTCACTATATTATAGGATCTAAACCTCACTAGAAGAAAAGAAAGCAAAACAAGTCACTGAAACTGCATCAGTGACATTTTAGCAAATAAACCCTTGCTCTTAACAGAATTTATTTTGGCAGCGTAAACACTTTTGTGCATACGTGTATTATGCAGAGCCCTTCAACCGTCAGAAAATGAGACAGTGTCATGTGAAGCTGTGCAGCTGTGCTGGGTGGGGGACACAGAGGTCCTTTAAACGGGAAGGTACGGGCACAGGCACGGTGTGCGCTGCGCGTCATCGGGGCGCCTGGGGATTCTTCTACACTGACTGGAAAAGTTTGCTATGCGAGCGATGAAGGAGCATCTGCCTCACAAATGTATAACACCGTTAACTCAATCATCCTGAAAAAGAACTTGCAAATAAGCATAGGAGTAAACCTTATAGAAATAAGCATATAGGTTTCCTTTTCAAACACAAACTTACAGTGGCTGTACGCCAGAGTCTATATTTCTTAGAAAAACTCTATCACTGGCGTAAATGAAAGAGGCAGTTTGATTTGTGGTTAAAGTAGTTTCCATTCTACTTCCACTGTAACAAATGTATTAATTCAGCTCAGACTTCCTCCTTCTGGCAGCCCTTTTGCAGTAAAAAGAGAAATTAGAAGTTCCAGCCAAATACCATACCTTGAACTGACCCACTTCAATACATAAACACTTTTACAACATGTTTATTCAGGTGTAGCACTTTAAATTGGTTTAAGATGTTTCCAGTGACAGAGAGCCCAGCAAAGGCAAGAGAAGAACTGAGAAAGTTAGCAGTTATGGAGCAGAGTAATTGGCAACATATTCTGGACAATTTTGATAATTACTTTTTTGACTGCAAGGGAAAAATATATTTGTTGAAGCTTCTGATTTCATTTTAAATGGCTTTTTAGTCTTGTGTTTCTTTAATTCTTCTTTTCATGTGTTTGAGTTACTATTAAATAATTCAGTAACATTAATTTCTATATGTTCCAATCTCCTGTTGCAAGTCAGATATGAAAAACTGTGCAGGCTATTCTCTATTCATTGCAACACGGACAAACTAGCCTCTTACCACAAAGTTCCAAGTTTCCCCTCATTTCTAGAGGGAATATTTTTACTATTTTTCTTTATTTTTTATTCCAATGACTTTCAGAATTTTAATTTTATCTGTAAAAGATTAATACCTTACTGGTGGACATTTTAAGAATACTATTAGATTTATATACTGAGGGTTGTAAAGATGTGTGGAGGTTTTCTGAATTTAAATCTAGGTTCTCTGAATTTACAATGGTGGATATTGTGTGCGAAGCAAAATATCCTTCAAACCAATGTGAACTCCCTTTAAAATAACTTTTAATATTATTAAGTTTCCTCTGGGTTTCCTTTAGACTTCAGCAATGAGATGGCTATTAAGATTCCACAAGTTAAGGCTTACTTGGTTATTCAGGGTATAGAGATATACTATAAAAAATTAATCCTGTAACCCACAGCCTTTTTACACACAGAAACAGCTTATGTGACTTTATTCCTTTATTTGCTTGATCTTTTAAGCAGCCAGCCTGAGTTTTTAGGACCCACTTGTTCAATTCATGAATGGTATATGTGCTGGATCTGCTTCTAGTGCAGTCAACAGGAAAACTTTTATTGACTTCTGTGGGCTCATCATTAAACTTTTCTCTCTTGGTTTATCATATACCTTAGCTTAACTGCAACTTTCAGAAGACAAAGCAATCAAAATATACACTGCCCTTGAGACTCTATATTTCTTCGGAGGAGGATCTCTGAACTGTTTGGTTTGGAAATTCAAACCACATATGTTGTCTCCATTTTAGGTTGCTTCTGTGCAAAAGAAAGTTTGCATTTACAGAACTTCTATTATCCTTTATTAAAAGAAAAAAAAAGTGTGCGTGTGGGAGGTTTCCTTTAGTCTAAGAACACAAAGCTTTGCCCCGGCCTGAACAGGAGGTATTTCAAAGTATCCTGCCGCTGCAATGCATCAAGCCTTCTGCCATAGCAGAGGCTCCATCTGTGTGCCATGGTCTTGTTAGGTAGTCCTCACCTTTGTCCACAGTGTGGATTTCAGAAAACAGTAAGAAAAATCTTACCCTAACCTGAACTGGCCTTTGTAGCCAGAAGCATTCATGGGCTTCATTTTTAGTAAGTGGTTTTAGTCTATCATTTCTTGTAAGCATTTAGAAAACTCTTGGCTTGGATGACAACTGAAAATCCAGGTCTCTCAAGCACGCAGTTGTTCCATACTGTGGTATTAGAGCAGTATTTTCTAAAAATCAGCGGAATGACTCAGGCTGACCTGCTTAACTACAGCTTCTCTCGGAGCTTCACCCACATGAAAGTGATAAAACCAAAACAGCAAGGTGTGGCTCTCTGCTTCCCTTGAGCATCTCTGAACAAGAATTGAACATGGTCAAGCATTCCTAAAAATGGGTTTGGTTTTATCCTTCCATTGTATTTTTAATTCTGAGGATTTCAAATACTTTTCTTCAGACCTTAGAAGAAAAGAAGAAACTGCAAGAAACCATCAGTCAGCTAGTGCCTGCTCCACTGAACTTAGCCACTGCCATTGCCCCTACACCTAGAAAAAACAAATAAGCATAACAGAGGGACTTACTCCATGCAGGGACAGTCCAGAGCCTTTGTATTCCTCACATTCTGGCACGTGCTTCTCAATCCTGCTACGATAATTTATTCTCTCTTCTCTATATTGACAGGTATATTTGGAGACGGAGACTTACTTAAAGCATTATGTTCCAAACCTGCTGAACTCCTTAGTCCTTATTCATGTGATTTTGAGTCTCTGGCATGATGCATTTGTTTGACTTGGCATTTAAACTTATTTTTGGCTTTTATTCTACTTGATAGTAAAGTGCCCTTAGCAGCTTGTATAAAAGCTTGTATGGAAGTGCCAGTTTGACTGACTGAATGAATATTATTTGCCTTTTCACGTTCTGTCCCCTTAAAGGAATCACTGCTGCAAAAATAACTGTGAAGTTCAGCGTATAAAAAGGTCCTACCTTGACAATGCTGATGATTTAGTTTTTTTTTTTTTACTCACAAAACAGGAATAGCACTCAGGATGATAACTGCAGTGCTATTTGCTGTGTCACGACATCCGCTTTTCTGCAGTCACGTCCAGTCATATCATACGATTCTTTTCATGAACGGACCAAGTTCCATCTAAAAGTTCATTTTCCCCCCAGCTGCTCCAAATGGAAATGCAAGAGCCCTTCGAGCTTTCATTAACAATCTGTCTCACAGTCCTGACCTGGAGACATCGTCTCATTTTTCATGACATTCAGAAAGCTGACTTTTTCTGAGATCGCCAGCGTGGATGCCAATGACAGTGGTAAGATTTGTGACTTGGCTGTCTCTCCTCAGGCAGCATATATTTTATGTAAGGCATTGAGCAGACACTAATTTTGCAAGAGCTTTCAGCCATTATGCATCTGGGCCAGATTTACACTGGCAACACAGGACAATAAGTGATTCCAAGATCCATTATTTTGTCCTGAGTCATCGAACTGCAGCAAACCACTCATTTTGTTATGAAAAACAAGCACTTACTTACTTTCAAAAATGTTCAGCAAACCACAAAACACATTTTAGAGATTAACCACTACTGCTAGGTCACAGTAGTTATTTTGGTAATAATTTTATATATTTGTAGATAGAAATGAAAACTTTAGTGATGTTCAGAATTCATTTCTGGTTTGCTGAAAAAAAATCTCCAGTGCCACACCTATGGTTTCCTCCTCGCGGGGAGCGATACCTGAAATGAAGATTCTTCTTTTGGAGAAAGACCCTGAGTATACAAGGTCCAATAACATCTAATATTTGAGCAAAAGCTGTCCTGAGGCTCTGAGTCTGAAAGCTCGCAAAGTATTTTTCAGAATTAGATAGAAACTTGTGTGGTTTCTCATGCCTGAACAGTGCTCTTGAGAGGGACTTCACACAAACAGCGGAAGTGAGGTAGAGTTTAACTACCAAAGCTTAAATGAAGGCTTATTAAAAAAAAGGAGAAGAGAAAACCTAACACCACAAATGTGATGGTCCATGTATAAGACATCCTCAACATCGTCAACACTCCAACTCCAAAGTATTTTATACTGTCTCTGTTGTATCATCTACATAAACTCTTATGCAAACTTTCCCTTTGGTGGACACATTTATCTATATCAACATAAAATATGCTTTTGACCCAAGCTTCGTGTGTTTTATTAACTCTTCTGCTCCCTGGAGGCTTTAAGAAATTCTGAAAAATGGGTAGTCTTGGATGGTGGGCTCTGCATTTCCTAGGCTTCACAGCTTTAGTAAAAACTAAAGATTCAGCTTTTGTTTT
Organism: Sagittarius serpentarius; assembly: GCA_034782735.1. Classification (NCBI taxonomy): domain Eukaryota; kingdom Metazoa; phylum Chordata; class Aves; order Accipitriformes; family Sagittariidae; genus Sagittarius; species Sagittarius serpentarius. Next base: position 3,360,460 of record JAVKLA010000017.1, on the reverse strand, counting down.
TAAAATCTTACATTTTGTTGGGTTTATTCAGTTCAGTTGAAGGAATTTTGCATATCTTTTTGCATTGATTTTGGTATCCATAAAGCTCTTGAAGACAGTACTTGGGAACATGTTAGGAACCATGGTATGCTGTATAATGTGGCAGTGCCATGTATGCTTACACAAAAAAATCAGATGTAATCATGCACAAATACGCTTGCAAAGTACTTGATTTATCCTTTCCATTTAGTGTGCTTAAACTGTGAATGGTTTGTGGGAGTCCTAGGGCTTTTCTGCACAGTTAAAAATGAGTTTAGGAAGACAATAAAACAAGGCAAGATTAGATTAATTGGTCATCCAAGAAAGAACAGGAGGAGTTGCACAGCTGTACATCCAGGACCAGTATGCACCAGTACGCAGCGGTGGCAGGAGAAGGGGCAGGAGCCCATCTCACCTCCCTGACCCTCCTGCTTAAAGTGAGTGTGCCCTTACTAACAAAGGGTGTGTTCACGTCGCTTGCTGCAAGCAGACACAAGAAAATGTTGACTGTGTTTCTGACCCAGCTGGAAACAAGGGTTACACCTACCTGAGTAAATTAAAGAGTGCCCAGGAGTGCTCCCAGGCACTGGAGCTGGATCATCCGCTCTGCTCAGGGTGGGAGGGTGCTCCTGGTGCACTTAGGTCCTGTACCAGCACAGGGTCCCCAGCACCCCTAGGCGGTGCTTGCAGGGACCTCTCCCAGGGAGGCAGCTGCCATGGGGTCACCCTGTTTTGGAGACTGAGAGAGTCATCCGTCCGGCTTGTTTCACACCACAGTATTCCTGAGCATGTTTAATTTACTAGTGTAACTTTGGCCAAAGTCAGCTCTGAACCAGAACTCATGTAGCTGTACTTAGGCAGTGCTTGAGCCCAAGCTAATAAAACCTGCTGAGGGGCAGGATATATTAGCTCGGGTTCAGTGCTGTGCTAACATGGCTATATGGCTTCCAGATGGCTCAGAATTTAGGCAGAGCTATTGCCTGCCAAAGTCCATATATATATCAATATAAATATATATATCTTAAATTCCCCCACCATAAGGACAGTAATGAAGGTGAACTCACTCCTGATGCTTTGCCTGGTACCAGATCCACCAAGAGACTTAAATGTAATCACCCAGCAGCATCCTCCAGGGTACCTGATGGCTACCCCGGTCCTGTAAGTTAGGTGCCAAGGTTGACTGGGGGCAACCTTGGGATGAGACTGATAACATTTAGTGTTGTAAAGGTGAGGCCAAGGCCAATGTAAAATGTAGAGCCAACTACCTGAAGGGTGATGCCACAGGTTGCTATGGGTTGAAAGGAAGCTAACCCGTCTCTGCAGCACACAGAACATGGCCATGCTGCCTCTCTGAAGGCTTCGTAGGAGAAAGGGACCTTGGAAGGTGCAGGCTGAAAGGAGGAGAGGCTAAAAGGAGAGACCCTGTCTCTTAACATCTCCCCCATCATCACTGGAGAAGGACCTCACCAATCCTTCCTGCAGCATGTAGGATTAGGAGTCAAACCCCCTTCCAGGGGACACATGTCAGAGTGTACCCAAATACGTGCTGGAGAGAGAATTGGCCTTCCCCAGGCTTCACTCGGATCAAGGAACCTACTTCTTTCAACTTTGCCTTTGCTCTGAGGAAAAAAATTACCTGAAATAAGAGTCAGAGTCGGGGAGCTGAGGAGTCCTGCTGCCTGCCCACCTCAAACAGCAGGAAAGCCCAAAGAAACCTTCCATAGGACTATGGGCTAACAGAAATCGCCTTAATCAGCTTGGGCTTTTCAGTTACCACCAGTTTCTTCCCCTCTGATGTGCAGGTGGATGGAAAATAACTGAGAGCTACAGCAACCTAAGAAAAGGCACAGAATGTCATGGCTGTGGGGGCTACCCAGTGTGCTGTATTGACAGCTGTGTATTTGGAACTTGTTTTATGCTGTGGATCATCAATAGTCATCGTTACACGTTATCTCCCTCTCTCATTTTTTGTAGACAACACTAGGTTCTCTTCAGCAATGATACAAACAGCAAAAGGAATACTCTTGCAGCTATTTATACTCGTTTAGTAAAATGATGTTCAAGCCGTTGCTAACTTCCAATTATAAAAATGTTATATGTTATACAAAGGTGCTGATTCATTGGAACATGTTTTAAGTCTTTGGAGACATATGGTATACATACAGGAAAAGCGTCGCATGGAGCTTTTAGAATTGTTTCTGCATCTGCATTGATTTTATGCTGCTATTCATCTAACACCCGCACTTCCATCAGTGTGAAAATGATCACCTCTCATTTTAAACACCACGGAGAGTTTTGGTGTCAAAAGGAGGGAATCGGCCAAAAGGGGATGCTGCAGAATGTTGAGGAGACATTAAAAAACGAGAATCAAAAAAACCTGATTCTTAATTTACCACAGCCCCAGGGAAACAGTGCATTATATGTTGACAGCTTCCATATGTGTCATGCAAACCTTTATTCTTACTGTTCAAAATAAAATGTCCCATTAAGAGAAAAAGTCTACATTTCATGCTAAAATGAGCTGTATGATACCAAATACTGTCTTAAAGAAAAAAGAAAACACATTCCAAAGTCATGTGGCTTTTTGTACTTTTTTAGCATTTTCAAAGGGGGAAAAATTTGAATTACAACAACCAGACATTCTTCCAAAGTTGTTTTTATCACACTGTTATATTAAATAGTTACAAATTTTTTTATTTCTTATGTAGACATTATTATTATTTATGTAGCATCTTCAGGGATCACCAAAGAAATATATCTACACAAGTAATTGCCTAAAAAGTCACTGAGAGTTAACTGTAAGAAAGATTACTGTTAATGGTAATGATAACAATATAGTAGCACGCCGGAGTCTCAGTAATTATTAGCACCCCATTTTAAAGGTGCTGTATGAATAAATCTAAAAATTAGTATGTATTTACAGACTTCATTATCCATGGCTCCAGTGCAGCACATGAATACCTCAAACAGGGATCCTCTGACTTAACAGAATCCCATTTAGTTTACTGGTCTGTTGCAATAGAAAGGTTAATGCATCACGTCTTATCATAAATGTCTCTCCAGTTATGGGGCAGAACTCCTTTACCTCCCGTAAACTCAACGGACAGCTGGAGGCATGAAGAAACATGCTTCAGACCTGCATGGCCTGAAGTTCACTTGAGCCAAGGGAAGGTTTTTCGGCTGATTTGAACCAGTCTCTGAGCTTTCACAGAAAACTGGTTGGAGGGAAGGTGGGTGGGGTTCTCTGGGTTACAAACTGAGTCCACTACATACTGAGTCATGTATAAAAATTCATGTTCCATCTGTACACAAACGTGTCATTCAAGTGCTGGTGTTTCTAATAGCTTCCAGAAGTAACAGCAACCCAATAAAAACAATCAAAGCCTTAAGAGCAAAATTGTAAGAGCACGAAAGGAGGATTTTCCTTATGCTAAGCTGAAGTGGTATTCACAGGTCTCCCCTATAGTTTTGAAAAGTTTAGTCCCTAGAAGGGCACGGTTCTTGCATGAATAAACTGAAAAGGGAACAGAAAGTGAGGGAAGAGGGGAATTCCCTCCTCACTCAAGCAGCTGTGTTGAGAAATTCAAATAAGTGAGGTGCAGAAGGTAAAGCTGCTTGTGGCTTTGGAATTTAAAATAGAAAATTATCTGTCACCTTTCTGATCTTGGGAGTAGGACAGAAAAAATATTTACATAAACTATTCTTTTACAATTTCTTCAGTGTATTAATCTAAAGGTTTCCTTTTACCCATACAAACTTTCCTGCTGTTTACTGAACAGATATAATTTTGAGGCTAGAACCAACAAATTGCTGGTTCCAGGGTTTTTTAATGAACGCCTTTCATGGATATTTAATTTTCAAGAATTTCTGCATTTGAATCTCCTGGAAAAAAAGTCAAGGATGGAGTTTATTCTGGAGCAGGAAAGCTGGCCGGAAGCCAGTCCACCTAATTTGGATGCCTGACGGAGGTGTCACCTCTCCAGAATTTTTCAGGCTTAAAAACGGCCTCACAAAACCCGGCTGCCTAAGCGAGCCGCTCCCCATACAGCCCGCGCTCAGGTGTGCTGCCTTTGCAGGCTGGTTGAATGCAGCAACAACACAGTCTGCTTTGCATTGCTGCCTCCCTTTTCCACTGACTGTACTCCGACCCTATAGGTGATATTAGGTGAAATGGCCGTCTGCTCTGGTTCAAGCCTGCCAACCACCTTTTTAAGCATCATGCCTAAAGGAGGACAGTTTTTGCATAACTCTCCAGCAGCCAGAGCACTTGCTGAAAAAGTATGAGAGGCTTTGTTCACAGCCCAGCTGAGCCTGAGGGAGAATTCAGATCAAAAACAATGAGAAAATGTAGCCAGAACAAAGAAAGAAGAAAAAAATATTAATCCTTACACCAGGGTTTCTTCTGCTACTCATTAACGTTATGTCAGCTAAGGTTTAGATTAACTGGCATCATAGATCCCTTGACCTCTGACATAAAAAGCTTTTTGACAAGAAAGAGCTAAATCTGAAAGTTTGCTTGTAAAGTAGTACAGATTAAGTGAACCGTCACAGAAAAAACAGTGTATAAGTCTCTTTTTATTAGTTTCTAAAGAAGCCTAAGTAAAGAACATTTCTTCTAAAAATATTATTTTGCATTGAGATGCATTTTCACTTTTTAACGAAGAGCATAACTGTGAATAATGTAGTAGCCTAGTAAATTTGTACTAAAAACCCCACAGCTCTGACTTCGGTCTTGATACTGTTCTTTCTACTTTTCAGCTAATTAAAATTTTCAAGATTTCAAATTTTTAACCCATTTCAAGATAAAAAAGTTTTGAAATTAATTTTTTTTTCAAATGATAGAAAAACAATTCCCACATTACCCTATTGTTAACCCTTCTCCAACATCAGTACCAGCAGCTCTGGGATACCTCCTGAACAATCCTGAGGTGTTGTTACACCTTCCTCTATGCTTCAGCCCAGAAAGTTCGTCAGGAACTTTCTAAAACAAAAATTCCTCAAATCTGCTTGAGTTTCCTGAATGTAATTATCAGTGGAAGAACATTAAAATGGAACTTCATTTTGTATGTAGGAGCTTTTATCCCAAACTTCACTTCATTTAACTTGATAGTTATCTTTATAATTGGCATATTCTACAGAAGTAAGAATAACAGAAAGTTTGCAGACTATAGCTATGGCAGGGTAAGACTTCTGTTCTTTGCTTATAAAGTCTCAGTCAAGTTAGAAAACACCCATCCAGAAAAGATTCCTAGCAAGAGATGACAAGAGCATATACGACATTATGATCTACAAGTTACGACCTTACCGTCCCCGGTTTCAGCGCAGAGTTGCAAGCCCAGATTGTTCTGTGGATTAATCACCCAGTGATTGCTGGTCACAGTAATGTCAAACACAAACCAGCCCACATCAGAAGCTTGAGCCTTTCTTGTGTCTAACAGGAACAAGTCTGCATCCCTAAGTTAAAGAAAATAGAGAGTTAAGGCGTTCCAATATTACTATTTTTTGTCCTTAATTTCCTTGCTGACAATAACTTCCTGGAGTCCAAATGAATAATCCTTTGACATATCCTCATCATGGCACAGTACAGCATGTGCTGTAGCTAACGTAATTGTTAAGTATAATACAGGTATTTCCCCTGAGAGGCCTTTCTGAAATGAGTCTCAGCATGTATAACTACAGCTCTGGAAAATCTGAAAAATCCAGCTTCCTGATATAAATACACAGAATATGTAATTGAGGCTGTGTATAAAGGATTCATCTTTCGGCACTAGAATGTCTCAGAAAAATTAACTTTTATAAACCATTTGGTGTAAAAGACAAAAAATGTCAAAATCACCTTCCAATTTCAACTAAAATTCAAAGGCATAGCATTGCTAAAAAAATCTGTTATTAATAACATATGGCAGCAGCTATATCAAATGACAAAACATGAATAGATGACAGTTCAGACAGTTTCATATTAGTACAGATGTTTGAAAATAAGTCTCTATATCAAAGTAGAAATTATACCTATTCAGTAATGTAATTGTTACATTTTAACCCTCGGTTCCCTGGCATATTCTTAAATCTGTTCCCATGAAATCTTGCAGTAATTCAGAAGGGCTGCTCAGGGGAGTTAGTATAATCGTGTTACTAAACGTTTAGCATGGACCGTTTATTTGTTCAGTTTTCACATATCTCCTGACACAATTGGTTCCAGAACCACATCTGCATTACAAATAATTTACTACAATGACCACACTAAACCCAAGATATTTAACTCTCGTCAGTTTTGTTTTACTTGCTTCTACAAGCAGCATGCAGTATTAAAACCAGTTTTCACCATTTAGCCTTTTAAGCCTAAATCTATAGTTATAGAAACCTATTTCTTTTCTCCCATAAATAGTAATCAAAACAATAATATACAAGAAATAATATTTTAGCCTAAATTTTGACTGTCCAAGTCAACTAAAGACAGACTTGGCTTACACAGACCTTGGAATCATATTGTTACCTTACAGACAGCATGAATACATGCTTTAAGAGGTAAGACAGATAGAAATAATAGGCTTTGTGTATAAAAAGTGGATTTAAAATTACGATGATCCTGTCACTGTATTCTTATGTTGCTTAATTACAACATTCTTATGTTGCTTAATTACAACAACATTGTAGGAAGTTACTGTCTTATCTAGCCCAAACACTGTAAATGCACCTAGATCTGAAACTGAAAAAAACCCATCTTGTGTAGCTCAAAACTGTGGTTGTTCAACACTCAGGAAAGTAAGACCAAGTGAGCTATGACAAGCATATGTTTACTTACATGTGTGAAATATCTGCAGAATCAGGTTAAAGAGCTCAGAAGTGATAAAGGAGGGTTCTTTTTAAAAAAAAGAAAATTGAAAGGGCTTTCTTTCAAGTCACCTTTTTTTCTTCTGTTAAAGGATAATCTTTTGCTGGGCTCTTATCACTTCCATTCTAGTAGAACTGTGCTGATGACCACACAAGGAGAAAACATACATTCTCCCTCTGGAGCTAACATGAAAACAGTCTTACAATTCAAAAGAGCCTGACCTGCTATGCTAGCACTAAACAAATTAACAACGTACCACAAGCTCATAAATAGTACTCTCTGGCATCTTAAATGCCAGCTTTTTTCTCTAATAAGTAGTTTTATCGGAACTTTAAAGCTGAAAGGTTTAATTCTGAATGTGACAGTCTTTGAGATGTTTATTTATAAATATTTCTCGTATCATTCGTTAGATTTAACAGAAAATGGTAAAATCCTTTTGAATATAAAATATTACAGTATCACAGTGCTATAATTTCTCAGTTGTCTTGTCTCCTCGAATATGTAATCGTTTTCCCATATAGATTCTTTCAGCTCCAAACTTTGCTGAGACTGATGCAAAATGTTCTCAGAAGTCAGGATGCACGTCTCATACGTCAAATCAGAACAGGGCCCTACTCATGGTACAGTCCAGAAATCTCTATAAAGAACAAATTTCCCTTGCGGATCTCTCCTCAATGTGACTTTATTATTTTGTACTGCAGCAGAAATTCATACCAAAGTGTCTGTGGCATTGATATATCAATCTTCTTGTCTACCTTCCTACAAGCATAGTGATCTGGCTAAGGTAATAGACTCAAAGAGGCAGATTGTTCTTACCCATTAACTCAGCAAATGAACTAAAAATTAGTTGTGGGTGCCTAGAGAAAACTAGAACTGATTCTTGAGAACACATAGTAGAATAGAGGAATTGTCTCTGGACCAATGTTAATGATTTAGCCCACATAACAGTAATTTACTACAGAAATTCAAAGTATTTGTCAGGGAAAAAAAAACTTTTTTCACAATTGAGAGAAACAAAGGGTGAAAACCTGACCCCTGAGAAGGCAGTGAGAGCTCTGGGATCAGGATTCCCCCATTAGCTGGTGTCATTCACTCAAACTTCTCATCACATTTTGTGACATTTTTAATTTTAAAATTCTCCTTTATTCTGTGAAAAGAAATAAACAATCACACTTAAAATGAAAAACAGCTGCAAATTTTGGCTCTGATTTTAAAAAATATTTCTATTTAAAAAATAGCCCACAACACATAATAAAAAAGTAAGGCATTATGTCGTAAATAGCCTGAAATGCAACAGTGAACACATTCAGGCAGAATACAGCTGATTGGCTTTACCTTTATGGAGGCTGTTTAAGCTTAGTGATCTCAGTCGGGTCCCAAACGGCCAGTTGTCTACAGCAGAAATGCTACTACAGTCAAGAATTTCAGCAAAGAGGCTGCGGGCAGAACGTCTAAGAAGCTCCGCATCTCCTGGGTCGCTTAAGGAAGTAAAGGTGGAATCTATACGTTCTTTGAAACCCAGCAAAGTTTTTGACGAGATCAAATCACAATTACGATGTAATAGGCCATCCCCATAATGTTGCTTCACCTCTTGCCTCATTCCAGAAAGCTGCTTTAGTATCTTAATGCCACTTGAGGATTCCCTAATGCGGGAAGAATCCTTGGGGTTTAGTTAAATTAGTGGCTAGCCGCCACCAGATCATCAACAAGGATTTGGCCTGTTGGACGATGTTACTTTTGTCGTGAGAAAAGATCCGGGTAGGAGTACATTGGCAGGGCTGCGTAGGAAAGTTTGCCTTGCCATGGGCTGTGCTTTACACGCTTCCTTAGACGAAATAGAAGACTTCAGTCCCAAAGACTGTCACTTCAGCAAACTCTGAGCAAATATACTACACACACATTTCAGCGGCCATGTTGCCACAGAGACAGAAAAATGTCCGAGACTACAACATAACCCTTAGTCTGCAAGTCAGAAACCCTAAACCCTGCGCACTCCTTGCCTGAAAGCATAGCCGGACTGCGTTTGGGATTGCACTGCAGAGCCTTCTCAGACACCCATGTTTCCTGTTCAAAGCAGAGAAGGGTGGAGAAGCAGGGTCAAACCCAGCCGTTTTGCTGTAGTATGGCACTAGTAAGGAGTGTGGGATATTATACAATCCTAGAATCACAGAATGGTCTGGGTTGGAAGGGACCTTAAAGACCACCTAGTTCCAACCCCCCTGCCACGGGCAGGGACACCCTCCACCAGACCAGGTTGCTCCAAGGCCCATCCAGCCTGGCCTTGGGCACTGCCAGGGATGGGGCAGCCACAGCCGCTATGGGCAGCCTGTGCCAGTGCCTCACCGCCCTCACAGTTCTCTCACCCGCTTTTTCTGCAGTTGCAGCTTCTGAAAATTTTTCACCTAAAATCTCATGTACATATGTAGGACAAACCTGGTCTTCTCCCATCCTGCCCCACTGAGACGTTTGCCTCTATATACTCCATATATGAGGAGAGACTGCCAAAATCAACAGTAGGAGGGAAACGATTAGTCTACATCTGAAGTTTCTGTAGTTATACTGGAAAAATCAAATGGGTAGCATATTGTTGCATGTCCCCCTTTCCAGCATCATACTTCCATTAGAGGACATGGGGCTTTTATATTTATAAATGGAAATATAAAATGTTTATAGATTTATGTTTATGTATTGAAATAAATCAACTGTGTTCTTTAATAGCTTCACAGAGACAGTTGTCATTTTAACAAGTCAGATAATATTAAATTGTGATCTTGCTTCAGAGTAGTAAGCAGCTTTGCTTTCTCTAAAATAGAACAGAAACTACTTACTGGGAAAACATAAAAAAAAAAAAGAAAAAAGAAAACATCAAATGGATTAGAAAAACTAATTAAAAAAAAAAAAAAATCTGTTGCGTTTTCAGGTGCTTTCATCACCCTAGCCTTGACCTGTTCTCTTTAAAAAGATATTTTTTGTTCCTTCCTGTTTCATTGTTTCCTCCAAGAAGTGTCTTTAAGAACCTACACCAAAAGAATTTTTGCAAGCTGAAGACAGAGGTAAAAAAAAAAATCCCACACTGTTTTGTTTGTCCCCAAATTTACTAAGAAAGCAGAAGGTATTCTGGAAGGATGAGTGCTTTCCCTCCTGTTGATTCTGCTCCAATGATATGACTCCCTGTTTATAGCCATAAATATTTTATAACTTGACCTTCAGAGATCTCACCTGGAAGCTACAAGCTCAAGCTTCTGTGGACAGAAAAGATTTGAGCTCTGTCCCAGCCTTCGAGCTAACTGGTGATGGGGCATTTTTTTCCTCCAGAACACTCTGCAAGTTTAGGCTGCCATTTTCTTTGCTTTTGCTAAACATGCCCAGGATAGAAATGTTTTATCTGTTCCAAGATGAGGGAGAGTTTTTGTTCATCTAAAAAAAAAATTTTTTTTCCACTTTTCTGAGAAAAGACATAAGCTAATTTAATATCAAAACCCAATTTTTGGGTGTATGTAGCTTTTTTCAGAAGCATCTTGGAATTGCTATTATTTTTCAGTGGGAATTTTCAGATATTTAACTACTTTGCTTGGTGAAATCTGGTCATTTACTCAAGTCTTGCAGAGTTTTGGAAATATGTCACACACAAAGCTCTGCAAACTCAGGTTCAGAGATTTGCTCATGTGTAACATCATATGTGGCACTTAGGGACATGATTCAGTGGTGGACTTGGCAGTTAGGTTTACAGTTGGACTCAGTGATCTTAAAGGTGTTTTCCAACCTAAATGATTCTATGATTCTATGATTTGTTTTAATTTTCGGTTATGGTGAGCAGCATTTGTTAAGTGTGCATATGTCATCTTGAAGTTAGTGCATCACTTTATCTTTTAATTAAATTCTGCAAAATATTAAAATACATGCAAAAAAGCCACGCTCCTTCAAAAGTAAACAAAGTTGAACAATCTGTCTGCCTTTAAGGAGCTAAGTGAATCTTGGCTGGTAGTACCTCAGTGTCAGCAAATAGTGCATTTCCCAAATCCAGACGCTTAAACTATGCGTACAACTCCACCATTTGCTCACTGAGAACACGAACCCTCACCCCCTCTGTGCATGGGCAGATTATTTGGTGAGATTGGACATGTAACTCCCCATAAACCTGGAACAAATTACATTGAAGATAAGTTTTATTCTTGCTCAGTATTTGTTGTCGTTGCCTAGGAATTAATACTGCTCAAGCCACAGTGACAGCAATGATGCCTTGCCGAGGGTACGCTTATGATTACTTATTGTTTCCCTACTTAAGACAGAAACATGAGACATTATTCAACACGTGATATGTTCATGCCAACGGGGTACCTGTTTGGATACTCCTTGATGATCTGATATATGCTAATCTGAATGGTTTCATTCTCAAAGCGGCTGTTGCTTCGATCTTTGTATATCCGGAATTCGGCTGCTGTCACCGCTTCTCCGTGTGGTATCTGAGTAAGGTCAAAGCGAAACTCTTTGTAGTGCCTTCGCTGGTGGGAGAAGTCCTTGTCCCTTTCAACTGTGAGAAAAAGAGTTGAATGTAAATTAAAGAGGTGAAATGAATGCCCACTTCCCATGATTAATGGAGCATTCCCCGTGCTTGGGAGTAAACAAACAGGACAATATAAAACTGTGCAAATAATAAAACCACAAGCCCAGACATACTTCCAGTTAAAGGAAATTCCACCAGCCCAGTGTCTTCAGTTAAAAATAAAAAAACCTTGGTGGCTTTTATACAAATTCCAGAAGCTGGAGTGGAAAGAATATCAAAAAAAGCTGAAAGGGAGCATGTTGTGAAGTAACTAGAAATGTGGACAAACTGAAAGCTGCAAAAGGATTTAGGACTTCAGTGTAGTCATAAGCACAGCAGTAGTAATGTCAGAGCCATAGGTGACTTTGGAAAACACTAATTGCCAGTAATAACCAGGTAGATGAGAGAAGTGCTGCTCATTTCCACTTAATGTAATAAATTCTGAAGTGGTACTAAAGTGCACTGCGACAACTATATATTTAAGAGGCAGTTCCATCACATAAATAAACACATATTGTACTCTAATGGCATAAACGTCCTCTTGCCGGTGGTTGGAAGAAGGAGCCATGAATCAGGGCTGAGTGGTTCTGGACCCCAGCAGCAAAGGGAGCACACTGCTGGCTTAGGAAGTCCTCTCCTACCTGCAGTGCGTGGGCAGGTGCAGCTCCCACTGCTTCTGACTCTGCCACAATTTAAAATAAAAAAGTTAACCTCATCATTGCTTAATTCAGGATTGCATAAAATTTTAAGGGGGAGTAAACAGAGGATTTTAGTTTATTTGAGTATACAACTGATTTGGGGCTAATTCCACTGCCTGCTACAGTTCTGACCCAGAGTTAAGAGCGACTTTTGCAATGGAATATGTGTTTTGATGTGGCAAGGGAACCTACAGGCCACAGTTCGGGCTGACTACCATCTTATGGGATTAATACTTCAGATTTTATGGATGCGGAAAGGAAAATGATCCATGGTTTCCACTGCCAGAGAGTGCAATGTATCACTGACCCATGAAGAGGGTGTGCTCTGTGAGAAGAGAGAACTTCTCCCTTCTGGAGAAGCTCTACCTGCCCCGTGAGACAGGTGCTTTGTGTTACGGGTGGTGGCCAAAGCCTAAAACACTCAGAGCTGGCATCCAGTTTGGATAACCAGCTAAACATTTATGACTGCACCCAGCTCCACTAAATGCTCCCTCCTATAACCCCTGCTCTTTTATTGCATTTCCGTATTAACAGTCTTCAGATCTGAGGGAGGAATAACATCTGTTCTGAAAAAGCACATATTTAGATTACTAAATGTTACATGTATAAATAATGTGTGTGTTATTACAATATATATGTATATTTATACTTATATCCTTATGTATATGTGTACTCCCAAGCAATTTTGTCTCCATACACAATGTGTATGTGTTTGTATGTGTGTATAACTATACATATATATTTATATATAAACCTGCATATGTGTATTATTAGAATGTATATGTGGTCTTACAAAATATAAATGAACTAAAAGAAGAAAAAATATATTTTGGGCTTGCCGTATAAGGGTAGACTTACAGACACATTAAAGTGAGAGCTATTGAAGGAAAAGTACTTACATTATTTTCAGAGCAGTAGTTACTAGTTAAGTCACCTGTGGCCTTGTAGCTAATCCCGTACAGTGTACTTCCCTTTCACCTTTTAAAAAATGTAAACTATCCTTGTTTTCATTAGCATATATTTTTTTAAAATGCACAAATCTATGTTGCCTTAAGAACCACAAAAATAAAATATATGGGCTATAAGAACACTTTATCTTCAGTGAAAATGAACTTTCTCGTGGCTGACAAAAGGAAAATTGTCTGCTAACTGTGAGGTTTACTTGGCTCAAGCGCGTATTTAGCTTACATGGGTTTGCCATCGTACACTATGTAGAAAAAGAAAAGCAGAAAAGAGGTAGAAGCATGTAAACTGGCTGCTCTGTACCTGAAGATGAATGGGCTGCTACTGAAGAGAAACAGGATACAGTCTATTTAGCAGCTCCACTGCCCGGTTCTAAACTGTGAGATATATACAGAGATCTGACTTGAGGTTTGGGGGTTGTTTGCTTTTTTTTTTAATGTCCATGTTAAGCCTTTCATTTCAGAGACAACTTGGCAGACATTAGCATATGCAAACACACTGAACCAGGGCAGATTTTTTTTTCTAGTGCAAAGAGTCTGCTGCAAGTTTCTAAGGTTATAACTGGGCGTTTCGAAGTTGACATGGAACAGATATGCCAATAAGCTTCAAATGAAAAATATATTAAAGGCAGACTTAATGTAGCAACCCTTTCTGATATCTCTGGTTAGTATTTATTCAACAAATATTTAGTAGCATGCATGGGTAACTAAGCACTACTCACTATGAGTAAGCATTGGAGAATTAGACGCTGAAAAAAAAGGTTTAAATGTCAGTACTCCTGGCCTGTTTCATTTTTGTTTGGGTTTGAGGTTTCCTTTTGTCTAGTTTCTCACAAGTACCTTCTAATTAGTAACACTAATTTGGAAACAGCAGTTCTCTCTCTGTATATTGTAGTTTGGACAGAAACCTCTACAATACCCTGAGATAGCATCAGTGTGGTTCTCTCAGGACCACTCACAACTGCTGAAAGAATACTGATAGCCACTTCCTGATGGGCCCAAAATTAATTATTATAGCTCACACAGATAGTACTTATCTGTGTTTCCATGTATACCCAAGGAAGAGACAGCACTGCCACCTGAAAGCAACACAAGTTCAAAATTTCTTTGGGTCCGGACAGCATTTACAGGCAGGCCAGGACTTGGGAGTAGCAGCAGCCTGCAGAAGTGAAGGGTTGTAGGAAACAGGCACTGAACACTGCGAAAACCCCTGAGTCTAGGGAGGTCCCATGCTCTGCAATGAAGCCAGAATCTCAAACTTCAAATTGCTGTCGGCAAATGTTTAAACATAAAAACAATTTTTACGAATTTAGACAAGACCTTGCATTATACAGCAGACTGTAAAAAAAGCAGAGAATGTGATGTCGCAATAATGACTAATGGCTAGAATGATAGCCAAGTTATAAAAGTGAAATGTTATTTAATGAGATTGAGTATTTTAATACTGAAAATAATACACAAGTCTTGTCAGGGAAGACTGTGAATGCTCAGCAGGGTATCTCTTAGGTCCTTTCTCCCGCTGAAAGGCATGAAGTGCAGGCGGGCACCATGTCTCAAATATTTTTATTTCACATGCAAGAGCTTTTCAACACCAGCAGCCCAAAAAATGCAGGTTAATACTTTTAAGTATTCAGTTCTTCCAGAGTGTTCTCATGTCATTCCGGCTCTGCTCAGTTCATCTGCCAAAATGCATCTCTGTGGGACCAATCACAGCATCTAAAAACTGATTGACCAGAAAATTAGGAAGTCCTTTTTCAACCATTGGAGGAATGGAATTTTTCTAAGTAAAAATAAGGAGAATATTAGGGACAATGCTGATTACAACAAAATTCTTCATTTGCTCTCATTGAACGGGATTCTTAGCATCAACTTCTTAAAATGTTATTTCTATACCAGCTGAAATTAATACATTCAGCACTATGGTTACATCAGACAAATCACGGCTCAGGGGAATATCACAAACACCTGTGTGTAAGACGGGAAAGAATGATATTTTCTACCCATGTGGCAAACTGATTAACTATTCATACTGTATTAACACTAAGCCCAACTGTAAGAATGAAGACAAATTTACACCAAAAAGTTATTTTGGAGAAGGGGTGATCTGCTACACCAAGAGAAAATACCATGCACTAATTTTCATTAACAAAAGTATTTGTCTTCTGGAAAAAAAATACAAAGCACATATACAGATAGACAGTATAATAAGTAATTAGTATTCTACCAATTCAGCTATAAATGTCTGATTAACTGTTGACCCATCTTAAAAAATGTCAAAAGTACTAGCAATGTGTTTAGGTCATAGTGCACGAGGGACTGTTAGACATGCTCTTTCATTAGTGTTTAACTCCCCACTGACATGTGCTTTGCTTTTCCTGAAGAAGTTGGTATGTGGTGACACGCAGGGAAAGTGAAAGCTTCTTTGGCAAATGGGGGAACAAATCAAAGGTATGTTGCAATAAGCTGATTTTACAATGAAAAATCCCAGGATCCCAACTGGATTCACAAAGAGCGAAGCCTCACTAATCAACTTTATGTCACTGTTTAACTACTAAATATACATGTCAAGGCAAAATGGAGGCTCTTACAGACCATGTGTAACTATAAGGGGCCATTTACACTAATCTCACTGAATTTCACTGTTTGACTCTGAATTCTTTGTGTAAGCACTGAGTAAACCAGTCAGTTTTAATCACTTCAAGGTGATAAAGGGTGCAGTAATCTGATACACTACAAACAACACTCGTTTACATCTTGAATATAATGAAATGATAGTTTATCTACAGTGAACACTTGTGGTTATCTGACAAAAACAGGTCAAAGGTTCCAGGCGTTTTCTCCTGAAATTACTCAGTGCTGCCTCTAATGACTGATAATTGAAAGCAGAGGCTGGAAATATCAAATGTGGTAGGTGACAGATAAGCAACAGATTAATGCAAGTACTCTGTTACAGGACACTAAAAGGTCAGAGGCCCTAGGAATTAGCTATTGTGCTACTGTGAAAAGACAGACATCAAATAGCTGTTTACTTCATTCTTGCTCTTCTCTCCAGCATTCAAATTCTAGAAACATGTTCTCTCTTCCACGATTAGACTATTTAAAGTGACTCACTTTTTACAAAATAAGGCAACAAATGTTTTGTAGGGCATGTGGATAGGAGAAAAGATGTGATCCTAGAGGATTTAAAAAAAAAACAACCAGCTATCCTAGGAGTAAATATTTTAATGAAATGCATCGGAGAGAAGTTAAGAAGCACATTCATCAGAATATCGTTCTCGGTTGAGAAGACCAGATAACAGATTTAAAAAAATATATTTTAAAGCTTTGTAACTTTGTTTAAGCTTTTACACTGTAGAAAATTAACATTAACTTTAGAAACTTAGATTACTCAGCAAGTGTATGTTTCATCTTTTTACTCTGGAAGTGCTAAAAATGCAAAATCTAATTCAAAGTTTGTTGAAGTAAATGGCAGCCTTTTCATTCTGCCCATTGGCCTTTGAATGAGAACTACAGTCTTCTAAAAGAGTTTTTAAATCAAGAGGGTTTTTAAAGTCCAAGTGTGATGAAAAATACTTTCCCAAAGTGATTATTAAAAAAAACACAACAGACAATGTAAATACTTGTCTAAGCACTACTGCTTTAATAGGTTTAATCTGGTTTATAGAATGGTAAGTATCCTGATCTGGACTCAGAAAATCTATTCTGAGTTAGACATTGTAATTGATAAAAATAGTCACCTGTCCTTAACGGATCGTTTCGGACACCGGAGACGGCTGCCTGATACAGTCAGTGGAGAGACACTTCTGTTTGCCAAGGGTCAACTGTCTTGCACCAGCCAGTAAGAAGAACAGAGGACTTTTTATCTACATTTCTCCTTTAGTCATCTCCAGCTCCAGAGAACAAGACTAAGAGATAGTCCTTGCTCAATCAAATGGCATTTCCATCCCTATCAGCTGCTTTCGATGACCATATCCTAACTGCCAGGATGCTGGGTAACCCAGCAGTGGGACATCCTGGGCCACTGCACAGAAGAACTGCAGGGGTTGGGGGTCAAAATGAGAATGAAATAAGTTTTTATTCCCACACCTGATTTTTTTATTCATTTGACATTAGGCATTTACTAGATAATCATTCAGCTGAGTGTTTTAACTACAAAGCTTCAGAGTTATGCGCCCACTTGCTTGTTCTCCTTTTGGTACCAAGTCTTCTTTCTTTCTTTTTACCCATTTTCATCAGCAGATTGAGGGAGGGCTGGTGCCCCCCCGCATATTCTGTGGCCAGTAGTAAGGGAAAGTGGGTGATTTATGCTTAATAACCCTTCATTTCCCTCCCCATCCCCCTGCCCAGGCTGAGGTGGGAAAATACATTGCACAGGCTTCAGTCATGTCTGTCCATGTGTCTTAGGGATGTTCAGAATTTACCTTCTAAAAGATCTTTTGGGAACTCACTTCCGATCAAAATGGATCAGCCCCTACCCAAGCCCAAGAGTAGGCATATAAGGACCCAGCAGACAGCTCTGCACCCACCATGGCTGACGCAGCTGCCCAGACAGAGCTCCAACAGAAACATGCTGCCACCCCGGTGCCAGGCTGCAGGCTGTGCCCTGCTCTTACACCAGTACTGGCTGGCAGCGGGGAGCACACCGTGGGAGGTGTACCCAGGGAGAGGAACTCCTCCGCTTAGTGACAGAGCTCCGGTAGGGCGTGAGTAGGCTGAGGAGTATCAGGGAGTCTGAGAGAGAGAGACACTACTGGAATCGCACCCTGCCTTCCCTGGGACAGGCCCAACAGGCAGACAGGACACATGATATGGAGGATTCCCTATCCTCTCTCCACCTGGCTGAACACAGTGACTTAAGGGATAGGGGGCAATGGTGACAAGTTCCTGCCTGGGACAGCAGGCATGTCTCCTTCGTGACTACCCCACCTTCCCAGGTGCCCTTGCATAACAGGTGTGAGGCGCTGCAAGTGGAACCGAACAATGACGAGGACGATGGTTCATCTAGCTTGGAGGTGTTGCCGAGGTTAAGTTGGCCTATGCCCTGCATCAAAACTGCTTCCATAAAGAAAAACAGATGGGTCATTGTCATAGGAGGCTCCCTTCTGAAGGGAACAGAAGGCCCAATGTGCAGACCACACCCACTTCTTAGGGAAGTCTGCTGTCTTCCTGGGGCCCGGGTTAAAGATGTGAAGAGAAAGCTTCCTACCCTGGTATGGCCCTCAGATTATTATCCGTTATTGATTTTTCAGGTAGATAGTGATGAAGTTGCAACCAGAAGCATGAAGGCACTCAAGAGAGACTTCAGGGCCTTGGGACAACCAGTTAAGGGATCAGCAGCACAAGCAGTGTTCTCCTCTGTCCTGGTTGTAGGGAATGATGAGGGAAGAAACAGGAAGAGCCAGCAGAACAGTAACTGGCTCTGAGACGTGTCATCAGCAGAATTTTGGGGGGTTTGATCATAGAATTATAGAATCATAGAATCGCTTAGATTGGAAAAGACCTATAAGATCATCTAGTCCAATCATTTAACCTAGCACTGACAA
>JAVKLA010000017.1:3311422-3339649 GCA_034782735.1 Sagittarius serpentarius | reverse complement strand
TTGGAACAGGCTGCCCAGGGAAGTGGTTGAGTGACCATCCCTGGAGGTATTTAAAAGACGTGTAGATGTGGCGCTTAAAGACATGAGTTAGTGGTGGACTTGGCAGTGCTAGGTTAATGGTTGGACTCAGTAATCTTAAAGGTGTTTTCCAACCTAAACAATTACATGAGTCTATGATCTCTTAAGTCAAAACTATAGGCAGGGGTTGAAAATAGGTGTCTGCAAAATTACATTCCACATATATCCTATCTTAAACATGAAACTTAGTGTCAGAAACTGAATCCAAATTGTGATCCTGTTCCAACTGAGACAAAACTATTTCTGTAATCAGTGAGAATTTTGCTTAATTAGGGAGGGTAAGTCTGCAGAAACTTTTTTTTGATTGCAACAGTTCTATTTCTTAAGGACTGCTTTATTGCAGTACTGTATATTTGAGTTTCTCTGTATTTATTATTATTAGACTGGTTGTATTTAAAGTAATTATAGATTTACAGATGTGGTTTTGAAAGAATGATGTAAATTGCTTTTACATGAAATATACTTTCTTATTAAAACACAAAGCAGAAAGCTTGATAGGTCATATTCTGAAGCAAGTTGCACTGCTGTAAATTTACAGTTATTTCACTAAATTCTTTATTTTTCAGGTCAGCTACTAATAGCAACGAGAAACATTTGACTATTTTGCTTAACTAAAATAGGGACAGTTTGAAAATTGTTTGATGAAATGCTGTGCAGTTAGTGGCAGTCTCAAAAAATGAAAAACCATCTATTGTTTATTGAATCCAGACTTTTAACGGTAGAACATCCATTCCATAATTGGACAGAATTACTGAACTGTATGAATTGCAAAGTAATTCAGGTCAAGATAAAGTAAATGAAAAAAAAACCTTCAGCAACTGCAACAGAATCTACAGCAAGCATGAAAAGCGAACCTGTAATTTAAAAAAAAAAAAGAATAATACACTGCCTGCACTTTTTTCAAGCACATATTGGTTTTCTTTCTTTATCTCTCATAGAAGAAATGTATTTCAATATCCCATACTTTATTAAAAAATAAGTAAGAATATTAATGTATCTTACCCACACATTCAGTATTACATCTTTTGAGAATGACCAGGAAAGCATTGTTCTATTATTAAAATTTTAATTTCTTAATTTTGTTGTTGTAGTCAACAAGATCTGATAGATTCTTAGCAATTAACAAACACACATTTGAAAAAGTCAAAATAGATTGAAACACCAAATTATTATTAAAATCGACTTTGAAATTATGTGATTTCTACTTTCTAATCCCCTCAAAACGTACATGCAATGTGTTCAACTTTAGTAAGTGGTAAGCAGCAAGCAGGCAAATAATGGAAGTCACAAAACCACGTAGAATATAAGTGAATACATAAAAGGATAAATTTCTTTTTTTTCATTAACTATTTTAAGAATTAGAGCTCAGTTAGTAATTAAAAGCTTTCAGCATTCACCCCGAGCAGGAAAGAGTTCCCAGGAACTGTACAAGCACTTTTATAAGCACAGACCTAAAGAAATGCCTCAACCAAAGCAGCATAACTGTGCTTGGCTTCCTCACGCGTAATGTCCCAGGTGTTCTGTACACCATGAGATTACCTATGATGCCTTCTTGTTACTTCACATTAAAATATGGGATAAAATAGATGTTTTAGTGAAATTGCTGGTCTTCATTCCATAGCCAATATTTTGTTGAAAATTTCATTTGTAAACATGTGTTATTCATTCAATTTACTCTTCTTCCAAGTCAAACGCACTTGCTCAACAAGTCAAAACAAGTGCTACGCTGCAGCTGCTCCAATAATAATTAAATGCTGGAAGGCTTTCAAGTTGTTGATACAGAATAAGTGGAAAAGGAACACTGTGCTTTGCTTATGCTGGTTTGATCCTGGCCAATGCAAGAGTAGGAGTAAGTAAACAGAATAAAGGATTGAGTTTTGGAAGTGAACATTATTATGAGAGTCTGGCTATTATCACGATCCTAGTATAAAAGCTAGCTGGCAAAGTGATTCCTCCAAATCTAATTCTTCTTCTGGTTTCGACAGTATAATGCACTGTACCCTTCAACCTCCCAAATGCAAAATTTTCACTTGAGTGGTTCAGCCGTAGCATGAAGCACAAGAAAAGATACACTGCACATATGTGCTTTTTAATTCTGCTAATGGTGGTAGAATGAATCTCAGCTGAATCTTCCTCCATAAATTTTAAAGTTGAAAGTCCAGCTCCTCACAGCTTCTAGGATTAACAATAACAGGTTGTATTTGGACCCGTTTTGTGCTGTCAGCAGCAACATGTGCCAAAAGAGGGAAGCATCGCAACCAAGGGTCTGGGAGGAGGCAATGAAGAAAAAGTTACATGCAGTTTGCTACTTTGAATGTAATAAGTAAGGACCCTGTGATTTCTTCATTGTTTTAAGTCACGCTGCATTACAAAGGCACTCCAATTACAAATACCTATGTTAAAAATACATATCTACTAGATTTTTGGTTGTGTTCATTTTCATCAGTGATAAATAAATCTTTACTGGAAAGAACAGAACAGATAGAGAAAAGACTGTTGTATTATGTAGTTCTGAGCTAATGCATAGATAAATTAGCTAATCCTTACACCACCATGCCTGAGGTTGTAATTTTGTCTGCATTTTCAATGATGTGTGTTTTGCCTGGGCTTTGGCAAAGCCAGTACATTTTGATACCATCTGTCAATAGACTTCCATTTTTTCTCATATTTAATTTTGTTTTTCTCTAATCACAGATCATCACAAAGAAAACTAACAATTATTCCCAGGTTTCTGACTGTGTGTGAAAGTCAGGATGTCAGATCAACACAACCCCAAGGTTAACAAATGACAGAAAAAAAGATCCCTTTTGGCTTCAACTGCAACTGAATAAGAACAAAAGTTATACCTCTGGGATCCAATGGTCAGAAAATAGGTGTAAGTTATAACTGTTTTGACACTGTAAAAGTATACAGATGGAACATAACTTCTGAGGAGGGTGAAAGGGCATATATCATCATAGGGCAACTGGCAGGGGAGTAAAAGCTAAACATTAAAGCCCGTTCTATCTTCCCACATCTCCTTAGTTCCTGCTCATGTTAACCCTCTGCTCACTTCCACCCAGAGCTGGCAAGTCACTCCACCATTTACCATTCACACATGTCGTCTAATAAACTCCATGCATTTCCTGCTGTGGAATTTGTCCGAAAAGCTTCCATGGAAGTTGTGTCTGCGTGCCAAACTGGATACAACTGGAGAGGCATTATTTTCTGCTTAGTCTGTGCTCACATCTGAGCATTTTAATATTACCCATGCCCATTGACACTGACCAAACGTTCCATAAAAAACAGTCCAGCTGTAACAACGATGAGGAAGGGAAACCCTCAAGAACGTCTCATTTAGAGAGTAAAAAAGTGCTTTATTACATATAATAAATGAAAAATTATTTTGATGTGCTGTATTACAGATAGGATGTTAAATACATTTGCAAAAAATAGCTGATCACAGGCCATGTGCTTAGCTAGTATGTCAGCATGGCTCAAATGAATTCAGAGTTCCTCAGATTTACGCTTTGTGTGCACAAGCGTATACTGGGCTAATTGCTATACTAACTGAGTCATCACCTTAAAAATTAAAAATGTAAAGAGACTGGAATTTCGCCTCCTACAATAGTCCTCATTTTGAAGGTTTGCCCTGTGCACGCTCGCTATCGGCCAACACCAAGGACACACCTAGGAGAGCCTAAGCAGTGATGGGGCCAGAAGCACAGCAGGGACTGGCCCTCCCAGGCATTACACCCGGGGGCAAACAGCAGGAAGATGAGGAGGAAGAGCAGCCAGGAGACTGGGCAGGGTGGTGAGGAGTGGCACTTTCAGACAGCAGGTTTTAACAGCCGGTTCAGGAGCTGGCTGTGATTTTTAACAGCTTGTTACACGGACTCAAACCGCATCCTCTCCTCTGCAGCTCTGGTAGTCTAATCGGATCATGATTTATTCTTGCAAAGAGAGATTATTTCACCCACATATAACCCCCCGTATGGAATAAGTCCCTTCAACAAGAAGGAAAAAACACCTGAAGGGTTTTTTTTCCTGAAAGAATTTTAAATCTTACCAAAGTTAATGAACATTTTGACCTTCTTCCAGGGCAGAAACTCACTGACTGTTAGTGAATTAGAAGATCTCTGGGCTGGCCACCCAGTGTTACACCTGCACTGCTAGAGGAAAGGAGAAGTAGTCTTCACAAAAAATATTTGCGCCATGAAAAAATCTCAGATTGGCTCCAGGTAACATGACAATAGGTGGTGATCCCTCACAGTAGTTTACTTTGGACAGAACTGGGAAGAGAGACAAAGGAGTCTCGAAATGACATAAAAAGCAAGGAAATGTTTTCCAAAGTAGAAGGAAAAAGCATGACACCTTGAGCACACAGAACTGTTCATCCAACAATTGTCTGAGCAAGATCATCACTCCACTCCAAAAAAAAAAGTATCATAGAATCACAGAATGGCTTGGGTTGGAAGGGACCTCAAAGATCATCTGGTCCAACCCTCGTGCTGTGGGCCACCCGCTAGATCAGGCTGCCCAGAGCCCCATCCAACCTGGCCTTGAGCACCTCCAGGGATGGGGCATCCACAGCCTCTCTGGGCAACCTGTGCCAGTGCCTCACCGCCCTCTGAGTAAAGAATTTCCTCCCAACGTCTAACCTAAATCTCCCCTCTTTTAGTTTAAAACCATTCCCCCTCGTCCTATCACTATCTGCCTGTGAAAAAGTAGGCATGATTGATGTCAATGTGTAAGACGAGTAAGATCTTCCTTCTCTGTTACCACTCCGTCACAGAGTGACAGAACAGCTGAGGTTGGAAGGGACCTCAGGAGGTCATCTGCTCCCATCCCCCTGCTCAGGCAGGGCCACCTAAAGCTGGTTGTTCAGGACCGGGGACATGTTTGTATCATTCCTGCATTTTCACTGTTATTCCACCCGGGACTGCATTTCTCATATTCCTCACCAAGTTACTTACAAACACAATACCCAGGCTGATTGTAGAGGTATCTATAGGTGTAACACGTTTCTGGAACAGCAAAGATGATCTCTTGAAGATCATATTATATGTTATCATACTGGCTTCTGTCCACTCCTAATAGTGTCTCAAACACTCATGTGTCTCCTGATGTGTCTCAAACAAAATTTCAGTGTCTTCCTGAGCAGAGGGTAAGAATGAGCAGGGAGTTGGAACCTGACCACTAACACTGTGCTTTTATTATAAAGCCATCTTTTCGGTACAACACCATTAAGAATATTTGGCATGCATTTTACAGCATCTGATCAGTCTTTGCCTTTGCAGGCGTTTACGCTCAACCGTTGTTTCTACTAGGGCTAGAAGTGACTACTGCCCTAATCTTTGGTGATAGGCCTGGTTTTAGTAATTTAGAACCAGCTGTTGCCCATCCCCAAAACTGGAAGCATCACAGTCTCTTCTTTTGGAGGCTTACTTTCATTCCCATTTTGATGAGAGCACGGTCCCTACCTGGGGACAAGCTGAAGCAGCATGGTTTAATGGAGTCTATGGTAGATCTTATTGACCCAAGGTGATATAATGTTAATAAAAGAAGCTTAGTTCCTGTACAGCAGCAGATGGTAATGTAAGCACAGGATGAACAGGTCGTAACTTATGCGGTAGCTGTGCCCATGGAGCCAAGTTTTCAGTTCGTGCGCGTGCCCTTTTCATTGATTCGAGTCCTGTGATGAACCCCTTTTACCTTAGGTCTCTCCCATACACATGCTAGTAAGCACATCCTTTGTATTTTTCCATTTCTAAGAAATACGTACAAATATGGAGAAAGCAAAACACAACTCTGGGAAACGAAAATGGGGGCAGTATGTTGTTAATCTTAATGACATTACTCACTCCATCCTGACCCAGTGAATTGCAACATGAACTCGAGCTACTTGCTATTCCCTCCATAGCGTAAACTGTCTCCAGATTTTCCATTACTATATATATATGTAAAAATATATATGTGCATGCATTTTATAAAATATTAATTAAAATATATTTACTTAAATTAAAAATGTAGATATATCTATAAGAATTTATCTGCTTGTAAATGTGATCTCATTATGATATACAGCCTCAGTAAACATAATTATTAATTCAATAGTTTAAGAAATGAAAAAAAATGGTTTTTTGAAGATCCATAGTCAATAGCTATAAGATGATATTAATAAAGGAGCACACCAAGGAATCAAAGAAAACAAAGAAATTTACTCTGAAATAATACCTAATTTTAAACTACTTTGATAAACAATACTATATTGTGTCACATTACATATACCTCTCAAAATTCTGAAAAGTAGACCAGCCCTCCCTGAAGTCATCATATTTAATTGTATGATTTCAGTTATACTTACTATTGCTTTCCACCAAAGAGGATTTAAACATTATGATCTTTTGAATACCTTACTATGATATTCAGCAAATTCGGTGCTTTATTTTTAATCATATAAGCTTGTAACTTAAATCAACTTGTAAAAAATATTTAACTATGTAAATGCAATTTTGTGTAGTTGAACTGTAGGTGTAACCTTGGCTACCTGAAAGACAGTACAGACTTAGCTTTCACAATACTGTTCAGTTCACGGTGATAATCATGGGCAGCACTGTGTCAGCCTAGAGTCTCACAGCACAGCACTAGAGTAACTTGTCCTTTTTATCTAGAATATGACTTATGCTGGATGATAAACCATTTACAATAATGCCATAATTATGTGTAGTTTACTACTACAGACAATTAATTCTTCATGGCACTTCATTCTCCAGTAAGTCTAATTATTAGCGTTCTAATAAAATAAAATTGAAGGTGTATTCTTTTGCCTTGTGATCCTTAAATTCTTGGGACTAGATTTTCACTTGGTATTAATTGTTTTATAACTTCTATTCCTTTTTGTCTTCATTCATTTTAGGAAATCAAGTTTACTATAATCTTATAAATCAAGGTTGTGGAAAGTGAGCTATGGAACAACAACTGTAGAGAAAGTATATATATATATATCTCTCATCTCTAGCGAGAAGAGAAGCAGTATGGTCACCCCTATGTGTTTCAAAAGCCATCAGCTATGTGAAAAGCATTGCGAAACAAGAAGTGTTTGAATTTGCTTTCTGAGCCTTTAGAGTGCTCCCTTTCAAGAACTGCATCTGTTTCTGTATGCTGTTGTTTTCATTTCTGTTTTTCTGCAGCTACAAGGGATAATTGTTGCTCTTTAATGAAACCTTAGATGATCTCATAAATCATCAATGCACAGAAAATCTCATAGCAAATATTACAAGGCTCAAAAAGCTCATGGGAGCTGGCAATTCTAGGGAAGCATAAGGAGCTCTGAAGTTTTGGAAAATGACAGAGAGATCACTTCTGGCACAGAGGCTTGTCTTTTTTATATCATCATATGTGAACTTCAGCCCTTGTAGTGCTGTCAATAGGCCTCTCACTCCTTCCTTTATCTCTTTGGAGAAAGCTCCAAGCTGAGATCAGAGAGAAGCAGCCTTTCTCGGAACAGAGAAAATTGTGTGATTTTATTCTCAGAAGTACCAAGGATCCTAAATGGAAAAGGAACAGTTTAAGGATCTGATTTAGCAATCAACTGGACAAGGCATAGCTCTTGTTGACCTAACTACAAGATTACTCAGCACCTCATACCACTGAATTCTGCTGCCATTTTAGTCTTCAGCTCTTTGGAGCAGATCCATAAACTCTCCTCCTTATTTCAAAATGTTACAACAGGATGTAATTAAGTACAATTAACAAGGAGGTCAAACGGTCATCTGATAAACCCTGGCCCAAACAGGCAGCTTGAAAGGTCAGGGCTGCTAAAGCCACAAAGTATTGATGGGAAAGAATATTATGATTTAAGGAGGAAAAAATCCCAATGACTAAAACTGAAGAGATTTACATGCTTTCTATATTACATACACGAAGCCATGCACACAGACTGATACGCATGCACACATGCCTCAGAGAGGCACAAATCTATATTCTGAGAACAAGAGCTCAACTAGCCACATGTCCTCTCTCTATTGCACCAGATCTCAAACCTCAGTTTTGGTGCTTTAATTCCAGTGTTTCTTTTTCTTTTCACTATTTTGTAAAACTGTCTGTTTTAAGAAGAGTAGACATGTTGCCCTTATAGGAGGGCTTTTTTTAGCCCTTTCTAAAACAACACTTGAGATCACCAGGAGAAAACACAAGGTGCTGCAAGGCTCTTAGGAGTGAGGTATTTTATAGAGCGCACAGACAGAGTAAAAAGAGGCTTCACAAGAAGAAAGCTATTCCAGTACTCTGCGAGGTCAAAGAACGAGAGCGCACAGAAGTGCAAATGAACACAGTAGTATTTGCCCATCCTCATTTTATGGATTGGAAAACAGAGGCATGCTGTTTTCATTCTCTATCTGAAGCTTTTCAGGTTTTTCCTGTTTGGCTGCTCAGACTTTTTACTCTCCAACTTCCAGGTTTAGGCGAGGCTGGGGCCAGGACAGACCCACTGCAAAACATTTGTACACATTTCATGTGCAAGGCAGCAAGTTAACCTGGTGAGGAGTAGCAGATTAACCTTCGGGATCACTAGCATGTTATGACTTGTAGTTATTGACAGATACCCCAGCTGAGGTAACCTTGGGAACAACCTTCCCAAAGCTATGTTCCTGCTGGATCTCAGCCATCATAAATCACCACAAAGACTACAGCTGTCATGGAGCTGTACGCTGGGCTTGCTGTTGCTTCCATGGCTTTATCATCCACATTACTGTTTGCCCACTCCTTTGATTTCTCAGCTAATGTTTTTTGCAAACCTTACCACTAGAATCCCATGGCTACAGGCACCAGGTACCATCAGGTGCCATCCACCCGCTGCTCCAAAATCAGATTCACAAATCATTCAGTGTCCCTGCTCTTTCCTTTTCTGTAGTCTAGGTTTGCCAGGACAGAATTTAACACGTCTACCTCCAAAACTGATCCCATCCATATTGCAAAAGTCCAAGACAGTATCTTTTAGAAGTGATTTTGCAGTACCTTATAGTTGAATACCCCACCTATATTTCCCCCTCACTTTTAAAAAAGGGATGTTTTAAATGGATATGGGTGGACAAATTGTTATTAATTTATAATAATTACTCTGGATTATGGGTACAGCTTTTCCAGATACATGAGACTTAGAACAACAATAATTTCATTTGATAGACACAGTCTACAAAGGGTTAGAATCACAGAATCGTTGAGGTTGGAAAAGACCCTTTGGTTCTCATGGGGTCTGAAATGGCTTATATCGCTAAGTCAGATAAAGATAAACCTAACAGAAATTTCAGTTAATCCAATTCCTACCTCCCCCTGATTCTCCTCCAAGAAGGGAGTTAGGTGGCATTTTGCTTCTGCAAAGCCACTGGTTGTCAGCTATGGATACACATCATGTACCAACAGTAGCTGTCCTGATCCGTTTTCTAGGCTCTGACTCATTAATACCTATTGTCTCAGTTTGCCCTGAATTACAGTGGGAAAAAAAGCAAAGCCACATTCTGGCAGGGTACCACACACGCCACTGAGTTGTATAATAGAGATCGATAAAGCCTATTGCAGCGGAGCAGTTGCTCAAGAAGAGTTGGGAACTAAACATTTAGATTCACCTTTCGGAGTGTGCCTCAGTAACAGTGGGAAGTTCCTGAGTGGAGAGCTGAGCTGTAAAACCTCTCCTTTTCTACTTGTTTTCTAGTCATTTTTTGTATAGAAACAAATTCATATTTCAGTACAAAACACAAACCAGCTCCCGCTTGGTGTACCCCACCCACAAACTTAAATAATGTAGTTGTCAGGGTTGACAAGTTCTGCCTGCTGTAGCATTTCTGTGTTTTATAGGAAATTTTAACCAGGGGTGTTATTTTAAGAGATGAGCAAATGGGGAAACCCCATGGCCTAGCCAATAAAATATGAACTTTAGGTGCAATGGAGCACTCATAAATATGACTCAGAACAAGGGGATTCATTGTTTCTCCCGACCCCTTTTAGCTGCTCCTCTGATCTCAGCCTCTCTGTGTGCGTCATGGCAGCCCTCATCCTTTAACCTGCGGTTTTTAAAAGCTAGCTTCTACGTTATTTATGGCTGCAAATGTTAGTAGCCTGTCTGTGTACTCCCTGCACAGACGTACTGAAGGGTGGGGGGA
The DNA here is from genome assembly GCA_034782735.1 of Sagittarius serpentarius. Lineage (NCBI taxonomy): Eukaryota > Metazoa > Chordata > Aves > Accipitriformes > Sagittariidae > Sagittarius > Sagittarius serpentarius. Next base: position 3,329,432 of record JAVKLA010000017.1, on the reverse strand, counting down.
GTTGCATTTTATTTTGCAAGGACAAAAACTTTTGCCTGGGGAGCCAAGTGCCTGGGGAGGTTGAAGTAGTTGTTCTGCCACAAGGGACAGAGAAGAAAATGGCTCCCTTCACCTGCAAGGCTTACTAGGAGAAGAGACCCATACCTGGACTCATTTTGTCTTTCATTTGCACATTCTCTCTCTTTATCATGCTCTTTGCCCTTTCTCTGTCTGCGTGCACCTTCTTCTCCCTAACCATGGTGAATTTTCCTCCACTTTTCTAACTCTACTGGCGTGGGAAATGCTCTCAGTGCTACAACATCACACTCTACGTGAGGCACAGAGGAGCAGGACTAACTCTCCCAGTAATACCAGTTCCTGCAGAGGCTGTTTCTCTGTTGTGAACCTTTCCCATGCCCAGCAGGCCTGTGTCCAGCCCTGCACGTTGGCCATTGCCTACTGAGAAGAAGAGAGCTGTCCTCCCTGTAAGGCTTGGTCTGCGCTTTGCCGTTTTTCTCTCCTGCCTGTTCTCATTCCTTCCCTCTCCGTCTCCCGCGCTGTCGCCTAGTCTCACTGCTTCTCGGCCTTTAATCCTTTCTGCAGCCAAATGCCACTGACATAAAATTAAAGTTCAGTGACCCTGCCTAGATGGCGGGGGTTAGAGACAAGGGAAAGGACAAGTAGGAGAGGATGGGGAAAAGTGTGGGAAATAATTACAAAGTCTGGTAGCAGCCAGAGCTCTCCTGAAGCCCTGGGGAGCCTTTCTTTAGCTGGAGGCTGCAATTGGCACTTCATAAACTGTTCATTCTCAGCTATGTGGAAACACCAGATGACACCTAGAATGATCAGACTGTAATCAATCAATTTTCTGCAAAACTCTTATTAGTTTGTGGGCCTATGAAAGCAAGCTGAAAGGAACCGCCGTGGCTAAAAAGAGAAGAAAAAGGAACTGCCCATGTCATAATTACCTCCATAACTCAGGCAGTAAGTAGGCAGGTAGCCATGGTAAAATTCTTTGCATAATTTAACATTCAGAGAAAATAATAACAGGAGCAATAAGTGTGGGAGATCACGTATGTGCCAAAGTTGTCCTGTTATTTAAGCAAATAACCCAGGGTTTAGGAAGAGAACCAAGAGGCTCTCCATCCACTCCATGGCAGGCGGATTCCTCCCCTAATATCCTCCGCACAGAGGCGTCTCCACAAGCCTCCTTCCTTCTCTTTCATGGCTAGCCAGAATCACTCCAAGATTGTTTTCCTGGGAAAATATGTACTGTACAATACATACAATCCCCACAACCCCACCCAAAGTCTGTGTTTAGTCTGGAAAAGAGCACTTTCTAAAGAAGAAGCGGAACTGGGTCAGCCATTCTTCCCAATGGGAAAAATAGTAGTAATAATATATATTTTTATATATCTGTACATATATATAGCTCTTCACCATGCACGTCTAACCATCTTCTAAATCAGTTTCTCTTCAGTTATCTGCAATTCCTTTCAAATCTGTCGGCAAGGAAAGTCAGACAGTTTTATATCCCAGTTAATGGAGAGCTTGACATTTTTTTGGCTGGGCAGATACAATAATTTACATGGACTTAAAGTGTTAACTTTGGCAAAAAAATTAATTGACAGTTATAAAAACAGTATTTTGTTAGATGATATTTATGGATCACACACAAACCTATTTTGAGGTAGAGCTATATAGTTCATAAAGTCCGTGTAACATGGGAGATTTCAAAGGAAATATAAAATATTTCTATATAAAACAACAAATGTAGTGTAATTCCAAAATGGAATATGGAGAATATTTCTTGCTCAAAATCAGGAAAAATCCCTAACAACCTCTTCTGTTATCACACAAAAATTGGTTAAAACTGCCTAATGAATTGTAAGGACTGGGTGAGGATTTTTAGGGAATGTCATCCCATGGGTAAAGTTCCTTTTGTTCCAGAAATAAACAAACCGATTTTGCAAAAAGCCATCTTAATATTTAATTTGACCACAGAAAATTATTTCATCATTAATAGTTATTTCTAATGCTTGATTGCATACCTAGATCACAACAAATTAGTTCAGCTCACTGATTAGGTGACTAAAATTTTATTAAGGGAAAAAAAATCCTAGGATTTCAAGATGCCAGTGAGGTCTACTTTGGGTGAAGATTAAATGAGACCCGCTTGATCTAGTTTGTTTTAAATTTTATGTAAAAGAGTGAAAAACAGCATCTTATTGATTTTGGGTTGCCATTCAAAAAAACGTCAAAAATGTTTTCTCATTTTTTCTCAGTATTGATCCAACCCCCCAAATAAAGACATGGGGTCTATTTGTCATTTAACAAGTTTTATCTCTGTAATAGCATCCCTGTGTCCAAGGCAAGATAATACCACTATTTCCATCACTTCAGTTAAGGCTGTGTCAATATTTTCATTAGAAGCCTGCATTTTATGGACTAAAACTGTACCACAGCCAAGGAAATTCACGTAAGGTTAAAATTAAGACAGCAACATCTGAAATCCAGTGGAAAAGAAAGAAAGAAAGAACGTGTGCTCATTCCTAAGCTTTGAGGAGAGAAGTTAATGATCCCGAGGCCTTTTTGTGTGTATCCTTCAAACCCAGCTCCCCTTCCACAGCTCCTGGCATTTTATAGCTTAGCACTCCATATCCCTCACTGATGATATGTTAGCTGTGAGCGGAAGGCTGTAGAAACTGAATTAGTTTAATTTAAGAAACTAGCTACTATGTATGCTCAAGGTCTGATTGCAGTTAGGAATACTTTCTTTTTCGTGTGTAACGAAAACATATTTGTACAGGTATTCGGTGTGGATTGATGTACTGTAGGTTTCTCAAAGTAGCTGTGTAAAAGTTGTACTCTGCCATGTTAGCATTCTCCGATGAACACAATGGGCTGTAAATCTTGTGAATTTATGTATTTGCTTAGTGATTCAGGTTTTAAAGAAGAACACAGTCTTCAAGACAGTGTACAAACTTGGGGTAGAGAAGCTGGAGGAATCTGAACAGTCCTCTGTGCCTCAAACAGGTAAAATTTCCTTTGATTTCAGCGCCTGATTTAAGGACTGATCACAGCACATGTGGTTTGAGGATTATTATAATTAAGTTTGCAGAATCACGTTCCATGTGAAGAAGAAAAGTTGTCTTTCTAGGGTGTATCAGTTACCTTAAAAATCCCCATAATATGGTATCCTTCTTTAAATTAGCATGTGTAGGTCAGGGTCACAAATTTTATAATGAACTTCACATATGAGTTTTTGAAATTAATTTTACATGATAAGAAAGAAAACAACGGAAAACCCACAAAACTTGTATATATTTATCCCCTATCTTATAGAAATTTCATATCAATTCGTAGGAAAATATGGAGAAAGAAAGCAGAGTTGCTTAGCAAATGCAGCAATCTGCTTAGAGAAAAATTTACAGACATGCTATAAACAAATGAAAATACAGACCATTTGAATTGCATGAGAAGGAACACTTAAGTACGGTGGATTTAATGATCACTTTGATGCTAATGGAAAATTCAGTCCTTGAAACGTTTAAACCTAGTTTATAAACGTGCTGCTGTTTCTCCAAGCCTCAAGCAGATATTTTTTTATTCAATCCCCCTCTTTTGGTGAAAGGTGAAGAGTGGGAACACTAACATTTGTCTTAACAAAGTCCTTCCCTAACTAAATTTTGAGTGAGCAGAAAAGTGAGTAGAACTACATGAATATTATTTGTCCGTTCTCTGAGGAACAGGGGATCCTATACATGTCATTTTGGGAGACCGGCCAAAAAGAAGATGCCAGAACTCTAAACAGTCAGGGATTTGCAACAACATAATAAAATATAACAACAGGATAAAAAAACATACAGTGAGGAAAACAAAGTCCTGAACTTGTAGGTGATATAATCAGACCTTTGAAAACCCCAGTGTATTTAGTGGAGGATTTATTCTTTGGCTGCTGGACCAACCCCAGTTAACTCTTCTGTTACACTCATCAATATTTATGGAGAGCTGCCAACGCAGAGTCTTATACAAAATACAGGACAAGACATGGTCTCTGTCTTGTCGTATCTTTCAAGAAAGAAAGAGATGGAAATTCTGGTATAAATTCCAGTATAAAGAGCAGGTGTTTACAACTGTAACTACAGGAGAAGTAAATGCAGTCTTGTTTTTCTCCCTGGTTGCTTTACAGAATTGTAACTGCAGTTTCCTTGATGATTATTTTTTAAATTTGTTTTTGAAAGTGAGGTATTTGCAACTCTGACAGGTTGATTTTTATCAAAATTACATTTAAGTTTCAATTTTTCTTCTTTAATATAAAATGATTTGTCCTTGTCTATTTTTTTATTTTATTTCTTAATCTTATTCAGCCTTTTCAATCTTATGCTTAATAATTCCTATTCAACATCTCAGCTACATATTTCTTGTTTTAATATATATGTCTTAAATTATTATAACAGGCTACAACTATATACAAAAGTTTCAATTTAAAATATCATGATGATTAATAAAGCTTTATAATTACGCCTTATGTAATTAATGGTGTGCAAATATGAACAGAACAGATTAATTTGATGGAAGTTGACTGAGGCTTCAAATCTAAAACCAGCTGAGTTATTACTGTGCTGTATCAGCATTTATTGATTTTAAGGTACAGTGTTAGCATTCACTTATCACTGCGTATTTTTCCCCATTGTACATTAAAAGAGCTTGCCCTCATCTGTCACGATCTTATACTGCATAAATCATATAAAATGGTTACTTGTTTCCATGATTTATTTCATTTTTATGTTAATTATACTGAAACATAGGATTGTTTAATAAAAATGTTGAAGCTAATCTATATTGTTCATCAATATTTCTTATGCATGTTACAGAGTGGAATGTGTGATAAACCATAATTTCCAACATGTATGGAAGGACATTTAAAGTGAATTAGGATTTAGCCTCACTTAGAGCTGAGACACATTTTAATTTTACAGAGGCCAAACAAAACCTGGTGTTTACACAGTATTTTTTTAAGATAATGGTGTCTATTAATCATAATCACTAGAAAGATAAAGCATCTCACACCCGGTTTGTACAGTTTAGAAACATAAGATACACTTTAGCTTCTCAGAATTACTTTCTTAAGGTGACACTGGCTTCCCCAAAAAATGAGACAAATTTTAGAAACTTCCCAGGCAAGGAAAGACACTCAGTGCAAACTTGTGTTCTTCCAGGGAGGGTTTTTGCCTGGGGAAGCGCAGCAGGATCAGGCTAGGACATATCTGACACTGAGCCTTCCAAGACTTCTACTCATGCACTGCAAGAAGTCCTTTTGGAATCAAAGAGGTTTTGTGAAATCAAAGGCTAGGTCCTGTGTAAATAGTCCTCAGGGCCACTGATGAAATGGACTGCGACATATTTACTGAGGGCATTTCTCAGGACACATGAGGAAAATTTTTGCAGGATCAGGGCCTTGAGTAAAGCTTGGGAGATCGGGGCATTTCCTATTTTCCTTTATAACATTGCCATTTTAAATTCAGTTGACTCCAGATACTCTGGGTAAATCGAGGCACATAACGATAACTTAAAAGGAATACACGGATAATATGCAACCCTTTCTTAAGGATGAGGAACACATTTGCAAAAAACAGATTTCATGTTTTTCTAGTCTGCTGTTTCAGGAGCAAGAGCAACAAGCGCATGTATTTATTGGAGCTGTGGACACGTTACTCTTCAGGAAAAAGATCTCAGAATTGAACACCTCCTTATCTGCCCAATAATTAATGAAAAGTAGTTTTATTTTTACGACAACTAAACTCTAGGGTGTCATTTTCCTAGAAATTCAAGTTGTTGAGGATTTTAGTGTTTGCAAACATTTTTAATCCTGCAGCAAGGATTAAAGACCTGTAGACATAAAAGCTACAGAATGTGTGTGATAATCTGAAGGTATATTTGGAATATGTTCAAAAAGTTTCTACAGAAAGTATTATCCTGAAAAGCAAGAGTTCATCAGATTTTGCACCAGCTTATTGATAAACTTCATTTTCAATTAAAGCTCTTGCTATTCAGATCAAAGAAGAAGGTTTTTTTAGCTAACTTTATGAGTTCTGCAGCATTTAAAATACTTATAAAAATAGTAAATACATTTCATGAATTATTTGCAGCTTTCTTAAGGAGATTTAAGTTGCCTTCTATTAAAGAAATCTGTAACTGCTTGTTTAACCACAACGTAACTGGTAAGCGTGTTTATTATACTCAAAAGCCAATATAATTTAGTTTTATCAGGTTTTGTGCCTGAATTGATACGATTTTCAAAAGCATTCTTTGCTTGCATGTTTCTGGTGTTTAATACTCTACTTGTTATTTAATTTATTTATGACAGAGAAAATAAGAACCATTGCAGAGTCTGAGCACCATGGCAGTATAATAAAACACAGTCTGTGGTTATTAAATAGAAATAACAAAGAAACAGCAACAGATTATTTCAAATCCAGCCATCCAGCTGAAAAGATAATAAAACTCTGACGCTTACCAAAAGAAAAAAAAAGCCTAAATAACCTAAGAAATCATTTTTTTTTCTTCCCGGAAATGGCTTAACTTTTCCCTTTTCATAACATTCTAAGCTTTAAAATATTAACAACTGATGTTTGTTCATGTCTGAGCTTTAAGCAAAACAGTGAGGGAAATAACCGAGCAATAGGCATAAGTGTTTGATTTTTTGAGATTTAAAAAAAAAAGGAGTTAGTTGGCCTAAGGCTAGAATTTTCATTACATCAATGAAAGAAAGAAAACAGAAGCCAGCAGAGGGGAGTTATAGAAACTGACTTTATATAAACAGTGAGAAAAATCTTTTTCCATGGCCACCTACAACGTAGCTACTTTACCATCGGTACGACTTTTCTCTTACCAGTGGCACAGCAGCCCGGGCCCAATCCTGCCATTTTAGAACAGGTTACAGTCTGGCCGAGAGGTTTGCCCTTTGCAAGATCAGGCTAACAGTTTGTCAAAGAGAGCAGAAACAAAAAATTTTTCCACGTACCTAAATTGACAAAGCTCATTACCATGTCAGCATCATTCAGAAAGTTGGTGTCGTGCAGGCTGGCTAAGGGAGGATTCTGTGTGGTCAGGGGGGTCATGCGAGATAATTGTATTCTCCGTGAATATCCGTTTGGAGAGGCAGGGTATCCTTTCCGTATCTCTCTGCTCTCCCCTGCCATTGATCCCTTTAGTGAATACTCCAGCTCCTCAGTATCCTCTTCATTTGTCATGGCATTATACAGGTCCAGCATGAAGAGGGGTGCAGAAGAAGCCTGCTTTCCTGGTGAAAATGGTCTGGGTCTGTGAGGCAAACCCAGGATAGAGAGAATCTCTCTCTGAATCTCCCTTCTCTCATGGTTCCGCAGCCTCCTGTAAATAAAACTCGAATGGACATGATTGTCTCCTAAACCTCCCTGTGCGTGACCCACCAGAACCCAGCAATTCCAGAGCAAGCCCACGAAAGCTTTGAGAGCAGTTAGGTTCATCTTTGAAAAGAAAAAGAACAAGGAAAAAAAAAAATCTTTTCTCCTACTTGTTCTGAGTTCCTATGAGGTCTGCTTTCCCAGTGGCTGAAAAACAAAATTTACCTATTCTTCATGTCAATGTCATCTCTAAACGTAACATCTTTGGTGATTTCTCTCCCCCCACCCTGTTTAAATATTATGGAATGTGTCAGGTTGCAGTTATTTCTAAGAAAGCTGAAATTCAGACTTCCAATTTTCCACTGTTGTTATCGTTTGTTCTGCATTTATGGAGCAGAAGACCAGTATTTTGTCAGCTGACCTAGGCATTCCTATATAAACCTTAGATAACCAGGTCTTTGGTGGGGAGCTGTATTAGCAAGAGCTGTTCTTCTGACACATTGTAGTTCCCAGAGTTATCTTCCCTCGTTATTCTGAGTTCTTCGTACACCTTGCGCTCTTCCCAAGATAAAATCCTGAGTCACAGATTTGTCTTGATCTGTACCTTGGTGGTGTAACACATATTTGTCCAGCAGCCTGGTGATAACTTTGACATCTTTTGAATCGCTTGAGTGTAAAGTAATTCTAAAGCACGTACTAATCAAATTAATGTGTTGCCATGAATTTACTTGCAAAAAAAACCCTTCTGTAAATCCATTCAACCCTTTTCGGCTTCTGAACTGTTATTTCCAACTCTAGCAGGCACAAATATAACAGCTCTTTTCAAGAGAGATCTAAAGACTAATGTAAGCACAACCCTGCTGGGAAAGAAGAGGCTTCTCATTGTAATTTGAAACGGGTATAGCAAAAAAGTCCTTAACCCTTCTCTTACCAGACACAGCTTTAAACCTCTCCCCCCGCCAGTTTACAGTAATATACCTAATTTTGGCTCTCGGCTGCTTTTTTCCTAACAGCTTGCAGAATCAATTTTAACTTTAACAATTCTAGTATATACAGATAGCTAAAGGCATGGCGTAACGTGGAAGCTCTTGTGAGTCTCCTTATGAGTCTATGGTTTAGTAAACTTGAATAGGAAACTCTCATAACAGACTAAAATAGCATCTCATTAATTCAAGGAAAGTTTATATTTTAGGTAAGTTTAGCAAACGAAGGTGGCCTTTTTAATAAACTCTGCAGGAAATTTTGTCGGTGAGGCTAGATTCACTCTTTTCTAAAAATGCTGGGAATGCAATCTGAATGAAAACAAATCTATTCAGCAAGCGAGATTTCAGGTTGTGCATAGCCAATGGTGTAATTACAGTTATAGTCACAACTTTCATAAACTGTAACTTGCAATGATATTTTATTCAAAGTATATTTTGACGCATAAATCGCTATACTACATTTCCCAGTAAATATAAAAAGCTAAGATTTAATCCCACAGCCTATTATTAACTGGATAAAGAAACAGCTTAACTGAAGAAATAAGAAGTATTAAATAGATTTTAAAGCTGCTGCCCACGAAGTTAAGGTTCAGCTTAGAATTTTTTGACAGCCAGCAACTGTTTTGTTCCTCTCACTGAAACAGAATCGCAGTGTTAAATTTCATATTGCTCAGATTATTGGTGGTCATTTTCCCCACTCCTGTAATTGGCCTTTGGTCTTAAGGAGACTTTCCTTTGATGAAGGAGAGAAAAAAAGGACAAAAACAGTTAATACATGATGTAGAGGAAAAAAAACAGGTATATAAAATGCATCCCGTCGGGTTTTCCCTTACATGACTAGCACCTACTGAGCAAATCACACAGTTCTTGAGTAAACTTGGGAGTGTGACAGCAAGTATAGTCACACCCTAGGAAGCCAGGAACAATTTATCTAGTATATTAAGCACAAATGAACTTTTCTCATATATTGTGAGTCCTAGTCCATATTTACAGTCTAGTCCAGCTATCATTAAATATAGCTGACTCTCTCTTATAAATCAGCACACATAATGCACAATGCTTCTCCCAAGGAAGGATTTATTTCATACCAGACCCGCTGAATTAACACTAAAATTAATTACAAGGCTATTTAGCAGAAGTCCTGTTCTTCTCAGCAGAAGAGCAATCAGAATCAGAACATGTTTTCTTTCCTCATTGAGGTTTTCCCTCAAAATCCATTTGTTATAAGAGAAGTATTATTTCCTGTTTTTGTTTTGCTTTCACTTGTCCTGCTCAGACAGTTGCAATGATCCATGAGACTTTACCATACATATGCCCTTTTTTAATTTGGCCATCACATATCCTGCAACAAGGTTTATTCCTCTTTTCCAGCAATATATTTCCTTTTTTTCCCTAAGCATTCATAAAAGCCAGTGGATTGATTGCTCAGAGGATTTAAGTCCTCAGCCCATCAGTATGGCCAGCAATAGAAACTTCCTACATTATCCCACTAGAGTGTCTGGAGTTCCACATTTAGTTAATCTTTTCCCATTTAAAAAGCCAAAAATGCCCTCAAGTTTGAGGATGCTTTTATGTAGTAAACATTTTTCCAGACAGAAACTGAGTAAGAAAACATATAAAATAGTAATCATATGTTTGACGAAAACAGTTCCTGTTATTTTCAGACGGAGCCACAACCAAACATGTAACCTAAATACAAAGGATTTATTTTACATTAACCTACCCTACACTGAGGCACTAAAAATCCTTGCCTAGAACACAAAAATAAGAATAAAAATAGTTTTTATTAGTATAAACACAATGTCCTTTTGTCATAAACCTGTGTTCCACAAACGATCATTGCTAATATGGATATCTCAAACATGGGAGAGATACCCAGCTCTGAAAATGAAAGCCTTTGCTAAAGAAATGAAAGGGATCTGTAATAGCTGATAGGTCCCATTCCATATTTCCAATATGAATCAATTTACTTCGGAAGAAAAAAGTACCACATACAGTGTCAGCATGTCAAGATATTTTATTTAATAATATATAAAAATAGATTGGCAGAGATATCTGGATGTAGTTTAGGTTAGCGTTCAGTTTCAAAGTCACCTTAGATCTAGGTTTCAAGTTTTTTTTTTTAAAAAGTTATTATGAGCTATTTGCATAATACTGAAACTTTAAAGAAATGCCATGTTCATGCCATTTTTAGATGCACTCAAATCTAAACAGTTGAGGCCAGTATAAAGTATTGACCAAAAATCAAAACCAGGGGTTTGAACAAGATGCCCCAGAGATTCCAGTTTTACCCTGCGTCTAAACCTGAAATTTTGAAATATAAAACTTAGGCACAGATAGACTGTCTTTCTTCCCCAGATTCTCAGCCTGGAAGCAACAGAAGAAATCACCTGACCAGCCCTTATCCAGTCCTTTAAAAATAAAGGAAAAACTAAAAGGACTGCCGAAGTGAGCTCCCATTAGGGACAGACACCCGAGACAGGAGGACATAAGCAGCGGAGCACCAGGCGAGCGGGCTCTCGGCGGCAGGAGAACAGCAGAGCACCCACTGTGCAGGCGCCCCAGACAGCAAGCAGTTGCATGAATTTCTTAAACAGTATGTGGCATATATGTACATCATGGGTGAATTCAGAGCTCATTACATTTGTACTAACCTAAACAACATTAGAGCAAACATCATTAGGGCAGTAGTGAAACCCGTGAATCCAGATCTCGCCAGTCTCGGATTGCAATGGATCATAACACTGCAACAGTGAAAAAAAATGTAACTACCCAGCAGGTCACTGCAATCACTGAGGGTACAATTGGTTTTATGGGCAATACCCACTACCCAAAAATACAGAAAATCAGTGGATGGCTACTGAATGCAGAACCCCTCTGGGTTCTCAGTGCCACATCAACTGAGAGTGATTTCCCACAGCAATGGTTCTCTGTAACTGTCTGACAAAACAGACTAAAATGCAGACCCTTGCCGAGATATTTGCAGACTAAATCCGAAACCTACTCATGCACGCTGAATGGTTCTGCTGCCTCTTTCCCTCTTAATGACCAGCTAAATTTGGTGTTCAGATCAATATTATGCATAAACAGATGATCCAGCATTAAAAATGTGTAAGTCTGTCCTTGTTATCCCTCTGCAAGGCTATTGCTGCAAGAGGTACATGGAGAAATACTTTTATGAAAAGGTTTCATGAAAGCAGGAAAATCATGAGAGGTTAAAACTACAGATTCCCCAGCAAAAAGACAGCAAGTTGTCTGGACTCTTCCTGGGACAGGAATGTTACACAGACACCATAGTAAGACATACCTGTTACACTACCTGTGTCCAAGCTGGATTTACAACGGTATGGACTGCATGAGGTGTACATTTGAGCCTCTGGGCGTAAGTATGCGTATGTTCATATGTTCCAAATGTGCAATCAACATGTATGACATCTTTCACTCAGGGTTTTTTTTTTATTTTAGCAAGTTGAGCATTGTATGACAGTTGTATTCTTACCCTGCAAACGTTAAGAAACACAAATATATTTTTCTTTATCAATGAAATGCATGTCTCCTAATACAAAGAGAATTCCATTTGTAACGGACTCAGTGTGAAAACTGGTAGAATTAGCTGCAGAAATTGGCTGTTGAGACATAAATTGAGTATGATATTTGTAAATGGTGCATATCGATATAAACCCCTTTTATTCCAAATAATCTCACAGTGTTTGCTAATTGATGGACGGGAATCATTTCAGATGCAGAAACACTATCATATTTTGAACAGGAAATTTGTTCAGTGTTAGTACTTTATTTAACTTCATATCAGGACGGAAAGACAGCTGTCCTGAACCACAAAGATAGCTGCGCTCCTCAACCAGGGGGGAATTTCAGGATAAACACTGGGGTTTTACCTGACATCTGTACACTTTACATGTACTCCTGGGGGTTGTTAAGCATTATATAGAGACAGTACTTCTACGTTATGCTGCAGGCAGAGGAACACATTGCAAAATAATACTGGCTATGTAGAAGTGTTCAATACTTAGATTATAGTGCTATTTATTCAGTTACCAACCAGTTTCCTGTAGAAAAGGAGTCCTTCATCCAGGATTTCAAAAGCTCAGGCAAAACCACAAATCAGCCTAGGAGGTAAGTCATCAAGCATTTTATAGATGGCATTTAATAGAACACTTTGTTTAAAATTTACAGAAAGACCTCCAGCTTTAAGTATAATCATCTGTGAAGTTTGTTCTATTCATAGTACACTCACAATGTTGTAAAGCTATCAGCACAGAGTAGTCTGTAGCCATTAAAAATATACTCTCTTAAACATTAAGAAAATGGTGAAAAATAATTTTGTAATCCGCTTGAAGACTCTTTTTTAAACTTACTGTGTTCAAGGACTGGAAAAAAAAGAAAAACTTGTTTCACACACACTCTTCAGAATACGTGAACTGCAAAATATACAATTAATAATATGATCCAACATCAGAGTGCTGTCATTTGCACATTTGCATAATTTACAAACCCAAAGAGCTCCCAGAAATCCCCTTTGGTTTACAGTAAAGCTCTAATTAGTTAAAAAAAAAAAAAGAGAAAAAAAGGAACTGCACTGAGGCAAATACAGAACACTTGGACAAGAGCAACATTTGTAAGTAGCAAAGCATAGCACTTTTTAAGAAGCTTATTCTTGGCTCAGCTGGTAGAATGGTTTTATTGTGCCCCAGCTGCAGACTGGTACCTGCTGGTCTCCCTGTTCTCTGGCTGCAGCATGGCCATAAGCATTTGGTGGCGTTGCCCAGCTGGCCCCAGCGCTTTCTCGGGGAACCTCGTCTGCCTCTTGCTGGCAGTCTTTTTGTTTTCAACTACAGATGCGTGTAGAAATTCATTCCTAAACGGATGCCTTCTAGGTAGCTGCATTGCACTAGTATTCAAGTCGTGAAATACTCTACCTACCTAAATAGAGGAATTATTTCTTCCCTCGAGCATTTTGCTACTTAGTTCAATAGCCGTGGCTTTAGCACCTCTACTGGCAATTGGATGATGCAGCAGTCCCTCAGCCTCTGTAAATTAGTTTGCGGGGGGGGGGTGATACCTTCTTCTGTGCTTTGTTTTATACGCACTCTCCCTCTCGTTCCTATACTTCCCCACATTACATCTCGTTACGTTTAGTCTGCCACTGGGATATGCTGCCTCTGACCCCACACGGACTTTCTTTTCAGCTTTTTAAACTTTAAACCTTTTTCCCCCACCATCTCCATTTTTATATTTCTTCTTTCCCTCCCCACATATTTGTAGACAGATGTTATTTTCTTCTTTTAAAATGACTTCCTTTGTTTAGCAAAGTTTCCCCTTTTGTAAGAGATCAGCTGGCCTCTCAGGCAGTAAAAGAGGAGCTGCAGCTCCAGTACTTGCAATTAAGTGAGCACTACCATGAATCACGCAGTCCTTGAGAGACCAGTGGTCTCTTGCTGTTGGAGGAGGATTGCGAAAGAAAAAGATGTGCATGGGACCATTGCTTGACTATGCACACCCTGAAATCTTTGGTGTGTGCTGACTGACCTTTCTACAAGGACTTTTTGAGGTGTGGGGATGCACCAGGGAGGCAGGCGAGACCCCGCTGAGGAATTGGCAACAACCCAGCTACAAAAATGCTGTAAGGTTTTCGCCGCAGTGACATTCTCAGGAAAACAGACAACATCAGAGTCAGCTAAGAATCAGCAGTAAGATACCAGGGATTTTGTGAATTGTCCAGTATTATTAGCAAATGGGGTTCTGCTGGCATTGTTTCCATACTAGCTCATTCATAAAGGACTTTATTTGTATCCTGTGTGTTTGTACTAAGTTATCATCGTAAGAAGCCTAAAGACGGTAGCAACCAAGCCACACTGAGACGGGCAAGTGTGTGAACATGTCACAGAAACCATTTAAACTCTCCAGGGTTGGGTCTATTCAATTAGCCAACATGCAGTAGCAGTGTGGTGGCAATGGCGATAATAAAAGTCAAGAAAAGTCTTTAAAATAAAATACTGGTTTCCTGAATTTCTCTCCTTAGACCATAGTCCCTTCTAGCATGTAATACTTTTATCTTGCAAAATGATTACAAGTGGCCACAGCTGATGAAATTTATTTAATCAACAATGGGTAATCATTGCCAAAATTTACCGTAACAGTCTGTTCAAGCCTGAATTTATTAAGCTGGCAAAGCAAAGGGATAACGCAAAAAGCCAGTTTATGCTGCTGACCTAGAAAACCCATTTGTTTCCTTCAGAGCTTTGTTACACTGGTTGAGAAAAACTGAAATATTGGAGAAGGTGTGTACCTACTTTGCACTAAAATCTATACATCGAAGTTTAAAGATCATTTTAGCCGCTAAACTTCCCTTTATGTAGCTAGAGGTCTGAAAACACAATCTGCATGATGGTAAATAGAGTAATCCATGTCCCTCATGAACCAGGCTTAGGCAAGAGGAGCATGATTTACATCGCAACCTTTGCATCCAAAACTGCACTGTAATGTAAACACGGTAGAGACACATGAGCAGTCCTTCATTTCTGCTTCTTTAGCTTTACTACCTCCAGTGCTCCTTCCTTAGCACTCAGACCTTTAATTTGGAACAAATGGTACTTCCTGGAGGAATTCTAGTTAAGCCATGTAAATTATAAGACAGCTACAGATGCAGACTGGGACTGGAAAGCAGTCTTTTCCTTTGGGAAGTGGATTCACAGTGATTTTTTCATAGGGTTTACTATTTGTTGTTCAGTGCTACTCATCAAAAAATGTTCTTGCCTCTCTAGAAACTCAGCATTGAATCATAAAAATAAACTGGATTTTGTTCATTCATAGCTTAGATTAGGATGATACATGGGGAACCTCTTCAGTTTAGTTAGTTGTTATATCAGTAGTCTATATCAATATATCAATAGGTATAGCTTACTTCCACATAGCCTGAGCACACAGGTGTATCTTCTCACAGCAGTTTCACAGAGCAGATGCCCAACATTTTCTGTGCTCATTTTCTCCTCTTTATCACCCTCTGGTGATAAAATGTGCACTGGGACAAATCAATGAGAATTTTCTATGACTTTTGGTTAGATATTTTCCATATGCTCCTGTGAGCATCAATAGAAGAGAGCAGACACAATGGGCTGCTGGGAAAGCTTCAGCCTCGGCTTTGTTATCCACCTTTGAGACGCTGTTGCCTCCAGCTCTGGCCACATCTTCCTCTGGCATGAGAAGGGGGCTGGAGAGCCGAAGTTAGTCTCATGGCAGAAACATTCTGCAATGATTTATTCTGAGGCCCAAGGTTAACTAATTTCTATTTGTTCTCATTTCTTCATTGTAATTCAAAGTTAATCAGTCTTCACTATTTCTGTAAAGAATTGTGAAGTTTGTTTTCCTTTATTTATGGATCTTCGAAGAACTAAAGTGCTGTGCTTCCAAGCAATGAAGGATCCTCTTGATGCAGATGAAAAAAGAAAAAAAGTTTATACTACAGGATAGCCAGAAAGCTTCAAAACCATAAAACTTCTGGCTTGTTTAGTGCTCTCCTAAAAAACATAAAGATGACCAAACAGATTATTTGTATTAAAAAAAAAAAAAAGAAACAACACTTTTCGGTCTAAGAATTTCTTTGCCAAGTTTCAATCTAAAATTATTTTTTATGGCTACATTATAAATTGCTTAAAAATGGGGTTTATAATGGAAATGGTGACAGACTTAACTATGGCGGCACTAGCAGGCGCCAGCATAATTACAGTCTTCTCAAGACATAACTTATTACAGGCTATGCAGCAGAGCCAGTATTTTGTATTTTAATTAAGAAACCTGGATTTTGTTTGTAATAATTGACTGTTATGCCGCCCCTCTTGCCAGGACACTCTTGTAAAAGAGACTCTTGCCTCTAGTAGTCTTTCTTTGTTAAATATTTTCAGTACATTTTATATTGTTGACTGGAAGATTGCATGCATTTTATGGGTCATTATTAGCTGTCTTTTGGTGACTTCAGTTGTTCTATAGTTTTTAATGGAGATTTTTGTTCCTGTCATTTGTGACCAGAAAAGGTTTACAGTTTAAGTATAATACTATAGCATCTGTGTTACCTGCCTTTATCTGTACCATGCAGGCCTTCCATAAGACAGCATGTTCTTTGGCTATGCTTGCCTAATGCCCTAGGCAGGTACTACAGACTGTTGCCCCGTGACACCAAAACACTTAGACCTTCTCTCCGTTGCCCTGACCAGGGCATCACCGCTGCTCTGCTGAGATGCTACGGAGAATTTCTGTTCCTGGACACTGAGCCGTATTTACCACTTGCATCCAAGCTCTTTTTGTCAGATGTTACTGAGATAAAAACCAGGGCACACAGGAGCTCGAGAAACATCAGCTGTTTGCTGGCGGTGGGCGTGAGGGCCGCGCTCCACTGCCCACCTTGCCCTCGCCCATTCCCGCCCAAGCAGCTGCTGCTACAAACATCCTCTGGCAGTTTTCAGGCTTTGCCTTTGTTTCTTGATTTTTTTTCAGCTATTCTTCATGTTGCTGGAGTGTGTGTCCTCCCATAGCCAACAGTGACAAAGGGCATTAGCTCTTTACGTATACAGTCCACAAACACTGGATATCTAATTTTGACAGGAAAACTGTGGTGGTAACTAATAATTCAGAGAAGGACCTTGGTATGTGCAAAATTAAGTAGGTCACACCAGCACATGTGTAATTTAGTGCACTGTAAAAGTAGTACCACACAGGCACATACACAAATGAGATCAATAGAAGCGTTTAACATTTTTAACCAAAAAAACAAAATACGAATTGAAGCAGTCCAGGACTAAAAGAATATGTTTCTCAAATCATATTTTGTTTTTCTATGCCTGACTGGCACTGGGCACAGCAAAGACTTGGCTAAAAGCATTGCTCACAGCCCCTTTCTCTCTGTTTGGCCTTGGAAAGATGCTGTTCTAACAACCACCATTCAGTCATTTTCCCCCAGGAATATCTACCAAATGGAGAGATTATCAAAGTTAGCTATGTCACTTCCTTTCTTTTCTCCAACACACTCCCAGGCTTAGAAAAGAGATAAAGGAGTCAGCCTTACCAGCAGATCTCTCCCTGCTTCCTCCTACAGAAGCTTGCCTCCTGCCAAGAGGACCATCAACAAGTCTTCCCTGCCTTTGGATCTTCCAAGTGGAGCACAGGGAAAAGAGCATAGGACATAACCTACCTCTACGTGCCTTGGGGGGAAAAAAAAGCAAAAAAATAATGGCATAGTCTTGTGATTTTCTTTTGGGTCCTGAAACAGCTATCAGCATTACATTACCAAAGAGTTATAATTATGGCCAAACAGCTGAATGAAAATGGAAATAAAGTTTTTGTTTTTATTTTATGTCCTTGGAGAACAAATGCAAAGTAAAGAGAAATTTAAGGGAGAAATACCCAGCAAGAAAATTGATAGAAAATGCACAGAAATTATATCACAGGCCTTTATCAAATATCTATATTTGAGGTTGGGTCAGGGCAACCCCCAGCATCAGTACAGGCTGGGGGATGAAAGCCTTGAAAGAAGCCCTGCAGAGAAGGACTTGGGGGTGCTGGTGGACAAAAGGCTGGACATGAGCCGGCAGTGTGCGCTCGCAGCCCGGAAGGCCAACCAGATCCTGGGCTGCATCAAGAGAAGCGTGG
>JAVKLA010000017.1:3288047-3304254 GCA_034782735.1 Sagittarius serpentarius | reverse complement strand
AATGGTTTGGGCTGGAAGAGACCTTTAAAGGCCATCTAGTCCAACCCCTCTGCAGTGAGCAGGGACACCTTCAACTCGATCAGGTTGCTCAGAGCCCCGTCCAGCCTGGCCTTGGACGTTCCCAGGGATGGGGCTGCTACCACCTCTCTGGGCAACCTGGGCCAGGGTTTCACCACCCTCATTGTAAAAAATTTCTTCCTTATATCCAGTCTAAATCTGCCCTCTTCCAGTTTAAAGCCATTTCCCCTAGTCCTATCACTACAGGCCCTGCTGAAAAGTTTTTCCCCACCTTTCTTATAGGCCCCCTTTAAGTACTGGAAGGCCGCAATAAGGTCTCCCCAGAGCCTCCTCTTCTGCAGGATGAACAACCCCAACTCTTTCAGCCTGTCTTAATAGGAGAGGTGTTCCAGCCCTCTGATCATCTTCGTAGCCCTCCTCTGGACCCGCTTCAGCAGGTCCATGTCTTTCTTGAACTGAGGACTACAGAACTGGACACAGTACTCCAGGTGGGGTCTCACCAGAGCAGAGTAGAGGAGGAGAATCCCTTCCCTCGACCTGCTGGCCACGCTTCTCTTGATGCAGCCCAGGATCTGGTTGGCCGCCTGGGCTGCGAGCGCACACTGCCGGCTCATGTCCAGCTTTTTGTCCACCAGCACCCCCAAGTCCTTCTCTGCAGGGCTGCTTTCATCCCCTCATTCCCCAGCCTGTATTGATGCTGGGGGTTTCCCCAACCCAGGTGCAGGACCTTGCACTTGGCCCTGTTGAACCTCATCAGGTTCACATGAGCCCACTTCTCAAGCTTGTCCAGGTCCCTCTGGATGGCATCCCATCCCTCAGGCGTGTCAATCGCACCACTCATCTTGGTGTCATACACAAATTTGTCGAGGGTGCACTCGATCCCACTATGTCATTGATGAAGATATTAAACATTGTCATTGATGAAGATATTAAACAGTACTGGTCCCAGTACAGACCCCTGAGGGACACCACTTGTCACTGATCTCCATCTGGACATCGAGCCATTGACTACCCAACCAATTCCTCATCTGCTGAACAGTCCACCCATCAAATCCATATGTCTCCAATTTAGAGAGAAGGATGTTGAGAGGGACCATGTCAAAGGGCTTGCAGAAGTCCAGATAGATGACATCCATAGCTTTTCCCTTGTCCACTGATGTAGTCACTCTATCATAGACAGCCACTAGGTTGGTCAAGCAGGACTTGCCCTTGGTGAAGCCATGCTGGCTGTCTCGAATCACCTCCCTGTCCTCCATGTGCCTCAGCGTAGCTTCTAGGAGGATCCATTCCATGATCTTCCCAGGCACAGAGGTGAGGCTGACAGGTCGGTAGTTCCCAGGGTCTTCCTTTCTACCCTTTTTAAAAATGGGTACAACATTTCCCTTTTTCCAGTCACCAGGAACTTCACCTGACTGCCATGACTTTTCAAATATCATGGACAGTAGCTTGGCAAATACATCAGACAATTCCCTCAGGACTCTGCGATGCATCTCCTTAGGTCCCATAAACTTATATATGTTCAGGTTCCTCAGGTGGTCACAAACCTGATCTTCTCTTACAGTGGGAGACACTTTGCTCCTCCAGTCCTCATCTTGTGGTTCATCCACTTGAGAGGTGTGGGAAGAGAGACTGCCAGTGAAGACTGAGGCAAAAAATTTGTCGAGTACCCCAGCCTTCTCCTTGTTCATCATTACAAGTTTGCTACTCTTGCTCACCGGAGCAGGGAGTATACTTTCTTTGACCTTCCTTTTCTGGCTGACATACCTGTAGAAATCCTTCTTATTGCTCTTTGCATCCCTTGCCAAAGGGATGCTGTGCCTCGGCCTTTCTGACCCCATCCCTACACAACTGGGCAGTGTCCCTATACTCTTCCCAGGATACCTATCCCTGCTTCCACTGCGAGTGCATTTCCTTCTTGCCCTTTAGTTTGACCAGCAGGTCTCGACCCAGCCATGCCAGTCTCTTGCCTTCCTTGCCTGATTTCTTATACCTGGGGACTGAGAGCTCTTATGCTCTACAGAAAGCGCCCTTAAAGATCTGCCAGCTCTGTTCTGCTCCCTTGTCCCTGAGGGCAGTTTCCCGGGGGTCCTATTGACTAACTCCTTGAAGAGCTGGAAGTTTCCTTTCCTAAAATTCAGGGTCCTGACTTTACTCTTCACCTGATCCATATCCCTCAGGACTGCAAAATCCATCAGTGCATGATCACTGCAGCCCAGGCTGTCTCCAATCATGATGTCTTTGATTAGCTCACTTGCATTGGTGAACGTCAGGTCCAGTATCACATCCCCTCTGGTAGGGCTCTCTACTACCTGGCTTAAGAATTTATCCTCAATGCACTCCAGGAGTCTCCTGGATTGCCTATAGCTCAGTGTGCTACTTTTCCAGCAGATGTCGGGGTAGTTGAAGTGCCACAGCAGGACGAGAGCCTGCGAGCAAGGTGCCTCCTGTAGCTGGAGTAAGAAGGCTTTGTCAATAGGCTCCCATTGATCAGACGGCCTGTAATATACACTAACCACAAGGTTCCCTTTGTTGCCTTGGTCTCTCATTCTTACCCATAAGCTTTCAACCTGTTTGTGGCTATTCTTCAGAGACAGCACTTCACACAGTTCAGTCTGGCTACATATATTTTCAAAAATGCCAAGGAAAATTGGAAAAACAAATTTGCTGTACCAATGACACTTGTTTCAGAAGTGTCGTGGAAAACTACAAAGCGTGAGAGGAAATAGTACTGTTTAAGGCTGGCTAGACCAAGACTGAGATGAGCACCGATTAAGTTTAATCACAAATAAACACTGGAATTTATAATTTGGCTGACATGTTGTGAGCATGGTTCATAGAAAAGGCTTTGCTGAAGTATATTCACGTACACTGTACAGAGTCATTTTCTGTATTCGGTATTCCTTGAATTATGAAGTATAGCTTTTGCTTAGTTTGGTTCATTTTCAGTTTAATACTGATTTCTAATGTATGGAACACGTTTTCTTTCTTACTTCAATAGTTCCTTTAAAGTCATCTCTTCATTTTAATTCTGGCTAGTTAAATGTTTCCTAAGAATCTTTATAAGTGGTTGAGGACTACAAGAAAAAACACTGAGGACACCACATGAAAAGGAAAACTCTACTCCAGTTCTTTCAAACCAAATTCCATCAGCTTCTGTTGAAATCATGAACTCACCACTTTCTTTATGAGAGTAAAGCTGACACTCATGAACCCAAACACTCTGCAGAAGTTTGATTTTATAAGATCTGATGAAGGATGAAACAGTGAAGTCTTAGATTTGTTTAATAGGTGAAGAGATATGACCACACCAAAGTGCAAATGGGAATTGCCAGGTTGGTGTGAAGAATTTGAGTTCAGTCTTGCAGCACTATTTATAAGAGGCTTCTCTCTCTCCTACAAGAAAACTGATGGGGGAGTTTTCTACAACTTGCTCAAACACTTCATGGAAAGGAGATTAGTTTGGCTTTAATTTAACCAAGTAAATTGAGTGTTATTACTGGAAACAGCTCTAAGCTTTTCAATTCCCATAATGAGGTCCAAACTTCTATGGATGCTATCACCTGAGACTACTGTAATATTTTATTTGGATTTAAATCTTTGACTTGGCAGTAGTGCTGCGTCTCCGTGGACACCTCTCATTTTAGTTTTATATTCTCCCAGGTGGTTGATTACTTATCCCCGTAATAGGATTCCTTTTCATATCGAGGAAGCTCTGACCTCCATTCCCACACCACACTGAAATTTTAGCAGACATGGGATGTTGTTTTTGTTTGGTTTGTTTCGCTATCAAGACCAAACAATCCATTATATTGGATTTATTTGACAGATTTTTCAAGGCACCTTAATTTGCTGAGCTTCTTTGATTCTTAATGTCATTTGGAACTAATCTCTTCTGCTAACATGAAAGCAAACTAAGAGCCAAGATTTTTATGGGAGACAGGAAACATATATTTAAAGGAGTGCTGTGTTATCTTTTACAGCAACAACAAAGGGAATATAGACCCAAATATACCCCCAAATGAAACAGTTGATTTTTTTTAACTGGTTTCAAGTGTAAGTCTTCTTAGAATATTTATATGGTATCAGCAAGAGCATTAAAACCTGCTTAGAACCATAACCACAAAGCAGCATTACCAGCTACCCTAACCTGCCCAGAACTCTCCTGGGTCTCAGATCAGTTGGAAATGTCATCAGAAGAAGGTGTTTCACGGAAGGAACTATTAACATTTCCTTTTGTTTAACACTTTCCCTCTGTTTTTTGTTTAGCAATAGAAAAGTAGAAAAAAATCATCTAGGCAATCATTTTAATGCAATTCTTTACATATATACACACATATATATTTAAAAACAACTTTTCATACAGAAGAAAGTGTATTTCTAGACCATGATACCATTTTATGTGACAGACCCCACTGGAACAGTTCCCTAAAGGACTGTAGAGAGAAGCATTATACTGTCCAGAGAATCTTCTTCCAATTTTGGAATAAAATGTGTGTTTAGACTAATTGGTCTCTATGAACTATTGAGGTCAATTTGATTTCTACAGTGCTATTAAGATATAGATATAATAATTGTTTCTTGAGATATATGATTTGTGAAATAGTAGGTCTGCAAATGCTAGCTGAGAAGGCAATGTTGAGTTCACTTAAGAAATACAGTTAACAGCATATTGCATCTACAAAAGAAAAGAGACATCAGTTAAAACAAGGGAAACAAATTCCACAATGTTTATATTTTCTGCCTAATAAAAGGATGAAGAAAGGAGAGCATAAAAACCCCCAAACATCCAAAATAAAGGGTGAGCTTTAATAAGTTAAAGAATAATTTTCTTGTATCAGCACAGGGTTTCAGTAGTTTGATGTAATACAATGGACTTCCTCAAACTATGCAATAGAGGGAAGGGTATCCTTTGAAAAAATATTTGTGTTCTGTTCTTCCTTATGCAAGATAAGAATTTGGAAGTTTTGGGGTAGTGTTAGGGTAGTTTTCTCAGGCTTCATTCTGCGTGAGACAATTCTTGCAAGAACACAGTCTCGTTACGGCTCATGACAAGCTGGAGAGAAAACAGCTTAGTTAAATTCCAGCAGCGTATCACTGTCCTGTCTTTTGGTAACTGTTTGCTTTCATCCAAATGAATCCTTAACCCTTTGTCTTAACAGAATAAAAGAGACTTCTTAAATATCTGTGGTAGTTTAAGAGTTCTTAAGGAACAGTGAATTCCTGTTCAAGGTGGACCAGCATACTCCAAGCACACCACGGAAACCACCTTTTTCAGTAACTGAGGGACAGGATTGTCACACGGCTGCAGGAGCTACTCTGGGGACTGTGCCTGATGCCAAAAGTACAGAGGTGCCTTTGGGTACTGTTAGAAAGTCTCCTCTATGAAGCAAAACAAGGTACCTGAAATCAATTTATGCTGAGAATATGCACTCTCTTTATGCTCAGCCACCCCAAGTCTCCTTCTCCAGTCCTGTATATCCTATTCTCTCACTGGAGCCATCAGATCAGATTCATCCAGATTAGAAATACATACACCTTAGCTAGGTTACCCCACCCACCAGCAGCAGCTCATCTTAAGAGTTTAAAAGAGATGATAGGTATTGTGCCTAAGAAAGTCTACACAGGCAGCAGCATGCAGTGGCTGACATAGATGCAGATGTCTGAAATGGGCAGTGATGAATCCAACCTGCTCCTTTCCCGTCTCTGGCCACAGTCCTGTGGACTGGCATATGCTCAGCTACCTGTGAAACATTACACGGACCAACCTGACGGATGCGGGAGCAGTGACGGAGGGCAGCGTTCCCATTCATGCTGCGGGGATGCTGCGTGCCCTCTCTGGCATAACTATGCTCTCTGGACACATTCGCTATGAAAACCAAAGAAGATTAGACCGCCTATGTGCACGGGCCAATTTTGCAAAGGCCTGTAACAGGTTTTCCCACGAGTAGCAAAGGTCATATTCTGACTCTAAATTGCCTTTTCTTACCCATTCCTTGCCAGCATAATTTCAAATTCTAACTTCAGAGCACCAGACAGCAAGAGTCATTCAAAGATCCCAGATTTTTTTATTTTTTAACATGGAATAACTAACTCATTTTCTTTAGGCTTTCTTGGAAATAGCTGAATCTTCTCAGCCAAAAATTTCCAAAAAGTGCAGCCTGAGGCACAGCCAGGATATGAAATACTACCCTGAAGAAGTGTTACAGTTCAGAAAATCGTAAGAGGCTGAAAACTGGGGGTTAGAACTGGCAACATTAAAAGTAGGGGTGATTCTGTTAGTCTGAATAACGTGCAATTTACATACCATCTAGGAAACATTTCAAATCCCAAGGACAAGTTAACTAAGTATAAGCTAATTAAGGCAAACTAACTGAGCTCCCAAATGTTTTTTTTCATTTGGAAACTTTCTACTGATACTCAGCAGTTCATCTGTTCTGTGGGTATTAAAAAAATAGGGTAAGTTTTGCTGGAGTTAAGGTCTTTGACACCCTTTTGCTTTCCACTGAATGTTTCCGAACACATTGTATCACACTCAACCAGAGAGGTAGCTGGGTTTTTCAGTGTTTCCAGCCCACAGATGTTATTGAAGCCAAACTCACATGGAAAGCATTCAGAGTAAACAATGGCATTAGCAACTGCAGCGTTTGCCTGATGGTCAGAGAAGCACTTAGGGAAAAATAAATCAAAGCATAGATACATATTTACATACATGTGTGTATGCTAGAGAGAAGGGGATTTCTATGTATATGTGCAGTGCATACTTGCTGCATTATTCAGTGAAGATTCCAGCTGCTGGAACTGGAAATGGTCTAGGAAGAGCTGACAAAACAAAGATTACTCCTTTGTCACAGTGTTGTACCAGACCAACATTAAATTTAACATCCATGAAAATGTTAGTGAAAACTACTACTGGGTAAAAATCTTGCCATACAGCAACTCAATATGCTACCTGATATAAAGCATTTAAAATAAATATAGTGTATTATGTATACAGTCCCAAAACATGATATACATTATAATGGAAATGTAATGATAGTGTTTGCATCAGTTTCATTTCACCTTTGCAGCTTCTTTTAGATTAGTAGATTTTTCTATGTATCTATGTCATATAGAAATTTCTATAAGCCATGTAAAATTTCAATGCCATGTAAGTACAACAGAATTTTGTAATCCAACCTTTGTGATGTAATTTTAACATTCATTTGCAGAGAGAGTGGGCCTATATACTCAAAGGAATCTGGATAATGTAAGACCAGATATACTTTTAATAAGTAAAATCTCTGCAGTTGTGGGCAAACCTTAGTATTTAAAGCCAGTAATTGTAATTTGCGCAGAAATTGCTGCATATTCTGGTCCAAAGCGTCTCCCGCCATCTAGTGGGCACAACGCCCCCGGGGCTCTCTTCAGGCAAGGTTCTGCCACGCTGCGCTGAGAAGCAGAAGATAAAAAAATACTCACGCTGATTGGCAAAGCAATTGTAGTCGTTATGCAACTAGCAACAAAATCTTCTTTCATATAAGTATTTCTCCAGAATTTTTTGCATTGGATTCTATGAGTGCAAACTTTAAACACTGGATGTGTTTAATACCATAACTTTATCTCTTGAAGTAATTCAGGGTATACTTAAAGTTAAGTATATCAGGTACATACCAAAGACCAAAGTGCCATAATATCAGGCAATTTGAAGGAGAAATCCAAAGTAATAGTTTCAGTTTCAAGGAAAAGCCTGAGATGGTTTGCTGCCAAAAGGCAAAGGACTAAAAGACATTGTACCTATATACTGGTTAAAACTTCTTCCAAACAACAGTATAATGTTTTCAAAAATCCTCCCAGTTACTTGTAGATTATTACAGTCAGGATGCCCAACTTAAAAAATATTTACTCCAGTATACAATGAGATAAGAATCTTACGACATTTAGTCCAAATAAAACCAGAAGACATCATAAGAGTACCATAGCTGATCATTTGTTTTCCTCTTAGCTGGACTTCAGAGGAATTTAATACCTCACAGAAACAAATCAGAACTGTGGGTCCTAAGATACAATATATTGTTGTATTTACAGACACAGTCACAATCCTGACCTTGAAGTATACCTTAGAAAGCTGTGCTGAGCACTTTTGTTGGAGGAAAGTGACAGAATCCAAGAGAGCTCCTGCAGTGTTCCTCCACATTCCCACATTCAAGCAATAAAGGAAATTACAGCCTAAATCCACAAAGACTGTGCACAGAGAAGAGCCAATGCTAGATTCAGGAGTCCCGAATTCAGCAGAGAAGGGGTCATTCTGATCCACATTCAAATATGAAAATCACAGTTCAGGCCTATCCAAATCGGACATTTTTTCCTCATTACGCCACTGGCTAGATAGATGTTATTCCTCTGAAATCCTTCACTGACCTCAAAACTGGGCCAAATTCTGACCACAAGGACTCACCTTCAGGATCAAGCTGTAAGAGACCTCAGCGTCACAGTAACAGCCATTAGGAAAGGGTTTGTGTGGCGGGTTGGCCCCAGCTGTCAGCTAATCTCCCACACAGCCGCTCACTCACTCCCGTCCCACCAGTGGGACCAGGGAGAAAAAAGGACAAACAGGAGTGAGAAAGCTCATGGGTTGAGACGAAGACAGGGAGATCAAGTACCAAGCACTGTCATGGGCAAAACAGACTCAGTCTGGGGAACTTAATTTATTATCAGTTAAAATAAACATTTAATTACTGATCCAGTGTTGTGGTTTAACCCCAGCCAGCAACTCAGCACCACGCAGCTGCTCACTCAGAATCAGAGAGAATCAGACAATAAAGTAAAGCTCATGGGTTGAGATAAGAAGAGTTTAATAGAACAGAAAGGAAGAAACTAGCAATGACACTAATAACAAGGAAGTGACAATAATAATAAAAGGATTGGAATACACCAGACAAATGATCCACAATGCAATTGCTCACCACTCGCCGACCAACGCCCGAGCCGCGCTCCTCCCCCCCTCACCAAGCTGGGCATGACTATCTCATGGTATGGAATACCCCTTTGGCCAGTTTGGGTCAGCTGTCCCGGCTGTCTCCCCTCCTACCTTCCCTGTGCCCCTCCAGCCTTCTTGCTGGCTGGGCAGGAGAAGCTGAAAAGTCCTTGAATTGGTCTAAACACGGCTCAGCAAAACTGAAACCATCAGGGTGTTATCAACGTTCTTCTCATACTAACCCAAAACACAGCGCTGTACCAGCTATTAGGAAGACAATTAATTCTATCGCAGCCGAAACCAGGACATCCAGGTACTAGGAAACAAAAAGACAAACATCAAAGCACTTAGGGAAAATATCACCCCTCCTCCTTTACCAGGCCCAGCTTCACTTTGGGCACCTCTCCTCCCCCACATCTGGCCTCCACTCCTTCCCTCCAGTCACTTCTCCCTCCTTGTTCTTGCCACAGGTCACTCAGTCCCTTTGGTGTGGTGACAGGTGGCACAGGGGATGGGGTCAGTGGTTCCTCTCTGCTGGTCCTTCCTTCTCTCCCTGTTCCTGTGTGTCCTCCATGGGCTGCAGTCCCTCTGAGGGTATGCCTGCTCTGCCATGGAGCACCTCCTACTCCTCCGACCTTGCTGTTCCCTCTGGTGTTCCTTCCTCGGCTCCCCGCTCCTCTCTCCCCCTCTCTCTCTTCCCCTGTGTCCTCCAGTGGTTTTGCCTGTTCTTAAATACATTTTCCCCAAGGCTCAGCCGTGCCCTGAGGTGGGTGGGTTGGAGCCGGCTGGAACCAGCCGGAACCGGCTGAGTCCGGTACGGGGCAGCCCCGGCCTCTCCTCACAGAGGCTGCCCCTGCAGTCCCCACTGTCAGCACCTGGGCACCTGCGCTCAGTATAGCTTGGGGTTTAGAGGAGCTGATTAATATTAACCTAGATTTTTAATTAGCTGTTCTTTATAATACTGAAAGTAGCACTAAAGGAAATCATACATCCTACACTGGAAGATTATTTATTACAGTAAAAATAAAGTTAATACTGGAGTAAGGTTAACCACTCGTGTTTGTTGCATTAGTTGTTTTCCATCCACAGGGTCCCTAGTAACTAAAAGCATCAGGGAAATATTTATTTACTGTTCCTGTCTGGCTCAAACCCACCTTTTTTCAAGTGACACAATGGTCTAAGCATTTATACTAAATCTAGCAAACAAATGTAAAACCAACAACAACAAAATCAAACACTCTCACTGGACTGATTTCTACTGGGTAATAAAATACTTCTGTCTTGGGTATGAAAGCAGTATCTAGGCTTCTCCTCTGTGGCCATGTTGTGAACTCTCTCTAATCCTGAAACAGAGATGAGAAAAACACCTGAAATTCCCGTTTCTGAACTTTTGTCTTTATGCCCCTGTATAGACCACAGCTGTTCCTTCAAGGAGCAGTCTTGTTTCAGGTGGCCAGGCAGGCCTGAGGGGCAAGCAGATTCCCTGGAGGCACACCAGAAGATGGCTTTGGTTAGCATCGGAAGGTAGCAGTTAGTGTTCAGATGAGGATTAGCCAACTGCTCAGCATGCCCAGCGGAAAGAAGAGATGAAACAAACTGTTCTGTATTCACATCTGAACTCCACATCATATATTTCTCCTAACAGAAAATCAGCATGAGAGAAAGGAAGGGACAGCCAAAGTTGCATTAGTTTAGGTCTCAAAGCTGCCGTCCTCTCGAGTCATATAGGAAGGTACACTTTCCACTGAGGAGCTTCTCAAGCAATTTAGTTACTGTCATTTACAGATGTAACACTAGAGAAAACACCCAATTTGTTAGTGGAGCTCAAACCTACAGACTTGTTCAGAGCATACTTACAGCCAAAGGTCAGCACAGAAATATTTGGGAGATTCATCTGGCATGCGAATACCTGCTACAGCTGGTACAGCTCATGCTTGATTTAGAGCAGACTCAACTGCTGATCTTCCACATCCACAGTGAGTGTTTACTACTATTTGCTATTTTTCACTGGCTGAAAAAAACTAGACATTAGCTACCTAAGCAGCTGGCCTGAATTAGGATTTTAACTCCAGAAGAAGAAATATAGATGAGGAGACATCTAGGTCTGGCAGAAGCACAGCAGATTAGGAACAGCACTGCAATACTAAAGTTCTTTAAAAATATAGAGAAAGATGAATTTACAGCTAACTTTACTAGCAAGACACAAAAAAGAATCCGAGTTTAGCATTAAGCCTGCAGAAAAATTACTATTGTTTTCTTATTATTATTATCAGACTCATTAAGACTTCTATTTGGTTGAAAATCCAAACACAAAGGAACTGAACTACCTTGCCATTCAGGGCTGATTACAAGTCTTTGACAGAGAAACACAAATAGCCACTATTCACAGTAACATTATGAAGCAGGCAGATTAAAAACATTTTCCCCCCTGAAAACTATGTAGGAACAAAATAATAACAACAGCAAAAAAAAAAAAAAGACTGAAAAGAATAAAAACAACGCGTTTATTGCAAGGTATGGAAGTTTTTTTTAATCTATGCAACAAGATTCTGGATGGACATGTCATTTCCTTCTTCTATGCCTCTGAGACCATTGTTACATATAAGTGTTGCAACCATGTCTGATACGTTGCGAAGCTTCATATGGTAAGACTTTTAAAATTTATTAAAATTGACCAAACAGAAAAAGGGTGGAAACAGAAATCAAGGCTTCATGGCTTCCAGCCTTAGCCTCTGCCCCAGACAAAAAGGCAGTTCAATGAGAAAACAAAATACATCAGTTTATCCCTCTATTAACTTGCTATGATTGCATGGGTATAGTGGAAAAACACAGATTACTGTCTTATTTAAAGATTATAATGTGAATATAGAGTTAAAGATAATGTTGCAAATCGTCCTCATAAGGAAGCAGAAATAAAGGTCTATCCTTGATCTTAAAACTGACATTTTTTCTTGATTCTTTTGCCTAATCAGACAGCTTTAGCTTTTTCTTACTTACATTTATAATTAATCAACTCTCTGATTTATAGCATCTTCTTTTCCCTATTTTCCTGACTCACCAGCAATCAGGTGCAAAGCATAGTTTAATAAGGATAAGATAAAGCTGTCAGTGAGATGGGGATCTAGGGAGTCTTCCTTCCTTCATTAGGAGGTGCAAACATTCACTGTCTTCCCACACTTGTGCAACCATATCTTTGTATCCTCATACACAGCAGGGACTAGCTTCCTTTGAAGTATTAATTATCCCAAAACAGAATGTATACATATCAAAGCAACTTTAACTTTCCGCAGCATGTGCCAAAATATTTCTCTGTCTTGAAAATTACTGTCTTTTTAAGGGTCAGCTTTCTACTGACAGTTTCAACCTGACTGCAGCAAGCAACTTCAGGGTGAAAAATGGGAAGAGTTTTAAAATGCAATTCACTAGAAGTTTACTTTAGACAATAATTTTTTGTAAAGAGACTGCAAGAACTATTTGGTAGTTTTTTTATTTGTGCAGTGCTTACTTTAGCATACATGTAATAAATAGTAATAACCACTCTAAGCAATAGCGTAGACTGACCTTTAAGCTCCACAAGAGTCATACTGGAAAAAAACTGGTCATAACTGCATTTTTAATTACAGTCTCTTTTTAATTACCATTTAATCAAACAAACGTCTTTTATAATACTGCCCACATCCTCTTAAGCAATCAGTGCATTTTTTTTATATACAACCTTACCAAAAAGGTCACAGCAAAAGTAAGCCATTCAGTTATCACAGATAAGCCTGGAAGTAATTATGTAAAGCCAAACAATCCTGACAGAGGAATTAAACAAATCAAAGTTCATTGTTAGAAGGACTAGAGCCTGACCCAGTAACCTCATGTATTTGTTCCTCAGATACCATGAGAAGAGAAAAAGAAGTCCTCAGAAACCTAAGATAAGAAAGATTAGTATTAAACATGTTTATTAGCATGGCAGCCTTTCATGACGAAGGAGAGTTGGACCCCACTGTACTAGACACTGCAGAGGCAGAAAGCACCACTGTCAGAAAGTCACTCTACTAGGCTACCTAAAATTTACTCAAACTAGAAAGGAACTCTTAAAAAAAGGCAAGTTTTTAAAACTTCATTAGAATCATTAAAAAAATAAAATTAAAAGGAAATTCAGAACCAATCGCAAAATTAAGTTTGAAATAGGAACTGCTCCATTTCTCATCAGACTGGATATAATTGCATGTGGGTGTAGACTGGGTTGCAGTGGGTGGTGTAGTTTCTTGTTTGCTTTTAAGACACTTTAGATTTTTATTCACACTTCAGAAAAATGTATGCATTCAAGCAAGTCATCTTTTTTTTTTCCCCAGATTGCCTGTATTTTTAGCAAGAAAATCATTGTACGATGCCTGCCATGTGACAAATTTAATATTTGAGGAGACAGTTTTACTAGCTTTCATAATACCATGATCACCCTTGATCAACCCTTACGGAAGAGCCAAAGACATATTCTAATGAGCTAATACAAACTCAGAGTTGCTTATTATGAGACCAAATGAAAGTAAATATTGAAAATCTGCTGTTAACCACACTTTTTTTGGTCATGGATGCAATTTAATCAAACTAGACATTAGGAATCAAACTTTACTTAATTTAAACCAGTGAAACATCCCTTAAAAGCTACAAAATCTAGAATAAAGATCTGCCCCTCTCTTCTATAACTTCCTTTTGCACAAGGTACAACCAGTAAGGATACTGTACCTCAGTGCAGTGCCGGTCATTAATATGAGCACAATTTATTTTTGTAGAATTATGTTCACTTTCCTCTCTTAGCTTAGAGATAAAATGAGAGAGATTTCAGTCACACAGGAAACCAATAGCCCCTAAATGTAACTGGTCTCTCTAACAATTTAAATTTATTATTTCCATTGTATGAACTCACAAAGGTTCAGAAAACCTTTGCCACACACTTGCATTGAAAGGTACAATAGGTTTTAGTTCCTTGAGGTCAACAAGTTGATTCCAGGAAGTTAATTTCAAATGATGGAAGACTTTTCAATCATTAGATTTTAAATAGTAGACAAAGAAATTCAAAATTTTGTACACCAGATGGCAATGTATTCTTAAAAATGTCTGAATGAACTTTTTCAGGGAGATCATTGGATCATTGCTGCTTATTTCCAAGTAGTTTATCTATAGGACTGTATTGATTAACCTATCACTGGAAGTGAGACCAACCCAGAAGATGTTGATCCAATTGCTCTAATGAGCAGATCTGACTCTCCACCTGAAACTCTCAGCAGAGACCCTGTTCTTTTCAACAGCGTAGAATTTCAACTCCCTTTTTTATAGGGCAATTTTTACTATAATATACTCCAATTGCTTAAGTTGAGATTTCAGATTTATATAAGTAGTTGTATTGTAGGCACTTTTTAATTTGAGAATTTCTAAAAGAGTCTAATAAAAAAAGGATGCTCAAAACAAAAAGCTGTGGTAAAACAGCATTAGTGTTCATCTGCAAGTCAGCAAGTGCGCAGGGTTTCACCTGACAACATTCAACCTTGTACTAAACCTTCTCATCTCTAAAAAGTTGTCAAAGAAAAGCGTCCAGCAACATTCAACAGAAGAAGAGGTCAAGGCATATGTGAAACCCTAAAAACCTCTGTCTGTGTAAAAAAAGAAAAAAGTCTGGAATGTATTTCTTAGACTTGTCTTCTCAGCAGTAACACAGCTAACAGCTAAGCCACACTGGCATAAGCTTTGCGTGGTGATTGTGTGTTTTAAAATCCTAGAAAGAGAGCCTGAAGCCTAAAAATCATATAAGTATTTAGCAAACCACCATAACAATTAAAACTGTTTCTCACAGAAATTCCTTTCTTCATCTCCATGCAGTGAATTGTTTTCAGCCTTGTTCTTCCAGTGGGGAAGAAAACAGAAATGAGTCCTCAAATACAGTAATGAGAACTACACTCTTCCCCATGGAGAGAAATCCAAACAAATGTTTCTTCCAGCAACTGAATTTTCACCCTCCCAGACAGAAACGTTCCCTTACAGTTCATGTGATCTTTGTCTCCCAGTAGCAGGGACTTATGTGTCATCAGATATTCAGTGTGGATCCAAGCTGTCTTCCAGGGTCTTGGTCAGATCTCAGGTTTCTACAGTGATGGCTGGGAAACTTCCTGATCCTCTCTTCCAAAGGTCCCACCTTAGTCACCCAGTTGGAAGCCATATTAACCCTGCTTATCACAACAGCTCTGTTTCAGTGCACTTTCAGGTTCCTATCTTTCACCACCTTTTATCAGCTCCACCCAGCTAGACCACAGCCCTGCTTGCCACAGATTTGCAGCTTGTTCTTGTATCTAAGAGTGTATACACTTACTTCTATTCCAAAACCCCTGAGAAATATGTATAACCCAAAAGGAGATAGCTATACGGGTGGTAGTGGGGAGGTTGTTCTCCAGGCTGCCCACACCATTTACAAACTATGTTGGTCCTGACATGACTTTATGTGCTGGTAGAGTACCAGTCAGCCTAGGGATGCTGCAACAGACTGCATGGGTGGGACCCCAGCAGTTCTTTCTGTCTCTGCATGAAATACTTGTAGGTCATGTGAAACTACACCTCAACAAATAAAATAATAGTAAAAAAATCTGCTAAGAATGACAAGGTACCTTTCAAAAAATATATCAGGTACCCTTCAAATGCAATAATTTTGAGACTAATCTAAGTCAAGATTGATTATGTCTTTAAACTCTTCTTTCTTTCATAAGTAGTCCAGACAGGAGTAAGATACCAGGAACTACTGTAAGGTCATGATGTCGCTCTCAAGTCATGACACATTTGTAGGAGCAACAGTTTACAAAGAAATAACATTTAAAATGAAAAGCCATGCACAAAGATAACCACTGTTTAAAATCAAAACCAAAAAACCCCACACCCCCAGGCAAAACTTTTTATCTTCAAAAGCATGTTCATTTTCCTCCATTTTTAGCATTTATTAACAAACATGATTTTTTTTATTACTGTTTCTCCCTCAAAATATCATAGAATCATAAAACAGCCTGGGTTGGAAGGGACCATCAAAGGCCATCTAGTCCTCCTGCGCTGAGCAGGGACCTGTTCAACTCGATCAGGTTGCTCAGAGCCCCGTCCAGCCTGGCCTTCGATGTTCCCAGGGATGGGGCTGCTACCACCTCTCTGGGCAACCTGGGCCAGGGTTTCACCACCCTCATTGTAAAAAATTTCTTCCTTATATCCAATCTA
>JAVKLA010000017.1:3210703-3273327 GCA_034782735.1 Sagittarius serpentarius | reverse complement strand
TACTGAACTGAAAACACAGCGCTGTACCAGCTACTAGGAAGACAATTAACTCTATCCCAGCCGAAACCAGGACAGGCGTCTTTTCTGCTTTGGTTTCTGGTCCCTCCTACAGCATGCCTTTAACATATCCAGTGTTGCAGCCTCTTCATCAAATGACAGGAATCTATAAAACATCTATAGAACTATACTTTTTGAGTACAGAAGATTAATAGAAAATAATAGTTTCTGCCATCACATGAAATAGGAAGATCGTCCATAACTAAAGGGCCCTAATAAAACTGCTGATCTTATGGATCATCAACTTGATCTAACTTTAAAGTTGGATTTAACTTCAAAGTTGGCCTTTCTTTGAGCAGAGAGACCAGATGACTTCCAGAGGTCCTTTGTAATCTAAATTATTCTATGTTTCTCTGTCCTGCAAAGAGATCCTGGCTACTAACTTTCACTAAAACTCCCAAAGGAGAGAACCATTTGTAATAACCACTTATTTCTATGAATTTCTGTAATCATTATCTTGTAGGAACATACTCGAGGCTCCGATGAGCATTTCCCCCTCTGTAACCACCTAAAGAAAACCATGGCAAAAAAAGAAAGTAAAGAGCTAGCTGCAGAGGAGTTTTCTGTCAGAGTTACAGAACAGGAAAATGACGATCACAATAATATGCAAGGACAAAAATGTTGCACCCTCAATGTTTCATTGCAGGCATCTCCTTGGCAGGTCTTCCACTGCTCCTGTGAAAGCTATGTGCAACCAGAGACTCCAGCAAATATAAGCATGTATTGATCAGGATTTTTTAAAGACTGGGTCTTACATGCATGGAAAGTCAGGAAGGAAAAAAAAATTAAAAAGTCCATTACAAGAGCTGCTGTTAGTAGACCCTCTCAAGAACAGCAGGAAAGACTGAGAAGGAAGTGGGCAGACTGAAACATGAGAAATATATATTTGCATGAAGCAGAAGAAGATCTGGAAGTGTGAAGGCTTTAGGTTCTCTAGGGAATCTGAAGAAACTCCACCAGGAGAGAAGGAATGTGGCTTCTCGGCTTGCTCAGCCCTAGCAGCCAAGGTCAATAACCGATTGCTATCTTGGTGATCAGCAAGGAATCTACTCTACCGATTTTAAAAAAAAAAATGACCTAAGGACTCTCTTTCCTCTTTGTAGTGGTGCTTATATGTTTCAAAGAGCAGTACTTCTGGGACTCAGTGCTGAGCAAGCTGGAAGAATGGATCTGCTGACTTGTGAAGTATCAGAAAGTGCCACTGCAAAGGGCCCCAAATCCACTACAGAAACACTGGCAGGGCTCATCTGAATCACCGGCTACTCCACCATATTACTAATCCACATATGCACTGATGCTTCCTCTGGGACTAAAAGTGAGCAGATCACAAATTACTGGAGCCAGAGGCTCAGATTATATTCTCCTCAACTCTTTCATATGTATGAAAAAGCTAGACGATGACTGACCTCTTTTGGATAATATGATGTATACACATGCTTTCAGGGACAGAAGGACAAAATAAAAGCAGTTAGTAGGGGGAAGAGAAAATATACCTTGTTTATGTGCATACCTACTCTGGTAGCACTTTGGCTTCCTTCTCCATGCTGCAAGGGGACTGCTGCGTAGACATGGTGTGATACCCAAAAAGAAAGGAAAGAAACTTTTTGGATATAGTTCTCTGAAACTCTTGAAGAAATTTCAGTCATTGAGGATTATTGATTAAGGTGGCATGAGAATCAGAAAAAAAAAAAAGGTCACTTGTCAAGTTGCTGAGTATCTTACATGGCTTCATCCTAAAGCAAAGAGTGCAAGCAAAATCTGGAAGCCTTCATATCATCAAAATTATGACCTGATTAGAATAACAGAGAGTTATTGGATATAGCATTCACAAAGATTTCACTTGTTCAAAATTAAAATACAGTAGGAAAATGATTTAGATGTTACCTGGAAATCATGGCTATATATATTAATGTAGGATTTAGGGTAGAGGGCAATAGTGACCATGCTCCTAGTAAGGACAGCAGTGGTTGTCCATAGATACCTAAAACAGTGACAAGTGGACAAAACCTTTTGTGGGGGCAACCAGTGTAAATATCCAAAGCACAAGAGCTGGTACTAATGAGAGCCCTAAAACAGAAAGGAGGTATTAACACTTCTATAATAGTAAAATAATGATTTATTAACTTTCCCAGGCAAACGAGTTAGTGAGTTCCCCAGACAGCAAGGTCAGTCGGTATGGAGTTGGCCATGTCTAATCTGATGAACTCTCTTGGTGTCTAAAACACGGTGCCTACATGCACACAGCTTAGTGGGAAGGTCCAAGTATTTTCACTTCTGAACTGCACCTGGCAGTTATTTGGAAGAACATCACTCACTGTGCCAGGGAGTCTTCCAGCAGTTCACTGACACAAAAACATTCACTGGCAGTGCTTCACTTTCTAGTACAGATTCAGTCAGAGAGAAGGATTCATCTTGTCTGTTTTTAATACCTCCAATGTAGATGCTACTCCCAACATAGTAATCCTTAGTATCAGTAAACAAAACTAGGCACTTTTAGAAAGGATTTAATCTAGCCTAATTTGGACATGTGCTTTAAAATGAAAAAAAATCACAGCCCATTTCTCTCTCCTGACTATGGATTACAAGTTCAGATACAAATGTCTGCAATGTTTATGTCTATGGTCAGATGAATTTCACACAGGAGAAATGATCAAAGTATAATGAGCAATTCCTGCATACAAAAGAAAATTACTGTTCTCATATTGGATTCCTAAAACACGCAGAAGTGAGTCAGGGATGAGAAACTAGAAAGCAATTCTTGTTAGGGTGGCCATGAAGTTATCAAGCCATCACTCAGTGTGTTGATTTCAGACTATCCCTGCAATTTAGCAATGCCATTTTGAATTGCAGTCACGTTTTCTCTAACCTCTGCCAGTTGGCTGTCTTCTGCAAACATCTTGTTTTTCTCCAGTGCCAAGTACAGGTCACACATGAAAGTTTAGAAGGGCACTGGCCCCAGAGGAGGCTGGTTTCACCTCACTGATCTGCCACCTTAAGAGCCAGCTACCAGAAACACTTTTTGACTACAGGTCTCTGTACAGTTTTGTATCCACCTCACAGTCAACCATACTTCCTAATCTGTTCATGACAGTCCCATGTGGGGCAAACCAAAAGCCTACGTAAGTTGTATCATAAATGCTGTTTCCCTTTGTCTGTTAGACTACTTGCTTTATCAAGGGAGGATATTAAATTTGAGAATATGCTTTATTGACAAGCAATGATTTGCATTTTTATCAATTTACTATTTCCTCAGCAAATAGGCCCCACTCAAAACTACTATTCCTTCTATGTTAAATGTAATTTCTTTGCCTTATGCCAGTTCCCAAGGATTCCCTAGCCCTCCATAAGTTCCCCAAGAAGAGCACAATGATTAAGAAACTGCTTCATCTTGTTCCCTGAGTAAACTCTATAGCCTCATATTGTGCTGTATTGATTTATCTAAATATTCACTAATTGACCTTTCTCCTTTTGTGTGCCATATTCTTACCAACATTCATGATAATATTGCAATAAAACATTTACTTTTAGCCAAACTTTCTATTAACCTAAGTTTTCTTTTTTGTCCCTTGATAATTTTAAGTCTATTTGAATCTTCACCTTTCTGATTTTACAACTGCACACTTATGCCTCATGCTTATGCCCCTTTTTAGAGCATAGAAATATGCCCTTTCCTGCTTTCAGGGGGATTTCTTCAATTTTCCAGTCACTGAAGAATGCTTTATATTTCTTGTCTTACTGTATTTCCTTTTTTCCCCTGCATCAGAATATTATTAGGCATATCTTCAAAGCACAGAGAAAACGTCTTATATTTAGAGATAAAAATGAACATGTCTTAAATATATCATTTAAGGTATTTTATGTTGCACATTGAAATGCAGAAGAAATAGGGAGGGTTTATTGTTTAAAGATTTTCTCTGAGACACTCACAATGTATTTGACTTATAACAACATTAATGCTTTACAATACATGTGGACTGTGTAACACGGAAGTCTCAAAGTACTCCATGGAGAAAATCTTGTGTATTATTTTCATGCTTTCAATAAGTTTATATAAATTAAAGCATGTTTTTTTGATGAAATAGAAAAAATATTAAATTTCAAGCAAAACAAGTCTTGACTATGTGACTGCAAAAATCTAGGCAGAAAATCCATAAAAAGTAACTATAGAGTTTCCTGAGTAATTAATATGACAAAAGTCAAAATGCAACTACAGAAGAATGTAACAAGCTCACTGTATATTCAGCATCCTTGTGGAATGGAAAAATCCCTCTCCTCTTCCCCCAGATCTCCTTCTACTTTAACCTTCTTAAGGAGAACAATCAAACAGGAGGACTAATTAAAAAAAATAAAATAAATGGCCAAAAAGGTTTGCAGGCATGATGGAGACATATTAAACAGTAAGTTAGGATCTTAGCAAAAGAAAGAAAAAAAATAAGTACAGATGAATAGCAGAAAAGGAGAAAATAAAAATATTAAAAGTAAGAAAACAGTTTAAATAACTAAATCAACATCCAACCAGAGGGAAAGATATTACAATTGTAAATGTAAAATCAGAGCAAGGCAACCAAAAATCATTAATAAGAATGCAGATAAGGATGATCAATGGAATGTAGTATGCTTGATTTTTCAAAGCTTCTCAGCAAAATCCTTTGCTAAGCTGAAGAAAAGAAACTATAACACTCTAAGAGAAAAAGTCTTCTAGGAGATTAGTAATTGGGTAAAAGACAGAAAGCTAAGCAGAAGCAAATAAATACAGTGAGATGGGAAGAATCTGCTCTCAGGTCTTTTTTGCTGCTCCACATTTTCAGAAATTAGGTGGAAAATGGAATAAACAATGAGTTCACGAATGTTGCCAAGTTCACAGATGACATAGATGTACTTAGGATCATCAGTCTAAAACTGGCTGAATAAAGCAGTAAAAAGTTTTCACTAGAAAGATTTACCAAGCAATTAAATTGCCTGAAGATGAAAGCCATTATTCAGTAAGTGCAATACTGTATGTAGGGGGAAAAAATTCCTAAGCACAGATACAGAAAGGTGTTTCTGAA
Organism: Sagittarius serpentarius; assembly: GCA_034782735.1. Classification (NCBI taxonomy): domain Eukaryota; kingdom Metazoa; phylum Chordata; class Aves; order Accipitriformes; family Sagittariidae; genus Sagittarius; species Sagittarius serpentarius. The sequence goes on along the minus strand of JAVKLA010000017.1, from coordinate 3,268,222 downwards.
TTTCTTATTACTTCTCAAGGACCTCAGAGTTTTTTCGAATATATCTGTGAAAACATTAGCTCAAAGCTCAGCCGCAGTGAAAAGTCAAATATGATTTGGAATTACTAAAATAAAAGAAGAAAACACATCAGAAAACAGTAAACATAATATAGAAAACATAAAACACTGCATCATGCCATGACATCATGCCTTTCAGGATATCATACAACTAGGAAAAGCTTAGGGAAGGAGGCAATGAGGATGATGTGGAAAGACTCCAGTACAAAAGACCATTAAGTAGATTAGGACCTGAAAAAGAGATATTTGAGGAAGGATGTCACAGTGATCTACAAAAACATGAAGAGTATGGAAAAGTTGAGCAGTTTAACTCACAGATTTTAGAAAAGACAAGTTCATTGCGGAATCCATATCTGGTTTGGAGAAAATCTGGAAGCTGGATGGGGGAATGGAACAGATGAGTAAGAAATTAGACACAAGTAAAACACTGTTTGCAGTTTCCATCACAGAAATGGTGTGTTTCATTGTCATACATCTCTCATTTTGCCAAAAAAAGAAGAAAAAAAGGGGGGGGGGGGAGAAAATAGCAAGCCCCTCCAACTACTAAATCCTACTGTTTTTCATTTCATGTAGATTCTGTTTCATAATAAAATTATAAGTGATAATTAAGTATTTATCTATGTAATTTCTCAGCTAGTTTTTTGTACTACATTATTTAACACAAGTTTTGGCTGAAGCAGAGAATAAGGCTTTGGGCCTTCTGACTGCCTTTTTCTAATGTCTCCTATTTATATACACATATGCATTTTATTTGCTTGATTGTAATAGGTTTATCTGCCTTGTTGGCTCCCCCCCCCGCCTTTTCTTCCGTATCTTTTTTTCTGCAAAACCTTTGTTTGATTTTTCAGGAATGAAAAAACATACGATGCTGTGAACCAAAGGAAACATAACAATTTAATAGTCCTTCAGGATGGAATCATAGGAGGAATTTTACAGGAGGACAATTATAAGCCTCAGGGTGGAGGTTTTAGTCTTTTATGTGTACAGTAATTTAGCTCATTTGGGCCTGGGCCCAGGACCAGGACTGGAACTGGCCAAACCCACAAAAAGACTAATTGAATGTTTCAGTCGAGACCAGTGATCCTGAAATCCCCCTTAGCCAGCCACTGCCTGATGCAGAGAGCAGCCCAGCCTCAGCACTGCCGTGCCTTCTCCTTTGAAGTTACCCAAGTATTTAGACAGCAGTGATACTGCTTCTTAAATGCAGACATGAAGTTGATCTGGTGCCCAAATTCAAGCCCTATCTTCACCATCCATGTGTGGGCATATCAAGAAGAAGCTTCTGGCACAAAACAGCCTTGATGGCCCCACGGCGAGGCCTGTGCCTGGCCCAGCTACCTCCACGCACTTCAGGTGCCCCTGGAGAGGTATGATGCTCTCAGAGCTCCCCACTCTGCCCCAGGAGAGGGGCAGAAATCACCTCCTTGACTGCATATCGCTGTCAGTTCAAATTCTGGTTGTCTGCGACAGGTTATGATGGTAGCGGGCTTGGCCCGAAAGACTCGGGCAGGCACCAGGATGCAGGGCAGTAGCAGCAGAGGACGTGCCGGCAGCTCTCTGACACCAGCAAAATGGAGAAACTCAGCACATGGCTTATTACTAAGCCAGGCAGGATTCCTGGGCTAGGTTGTCCTCTGCAGAAATCCTGCCCCGGCCCTCAGTCCAGGATCCCCGTGGCAGCCAGGTCTGCCACTCACAATCTCCTTGAAAGTGCGGCAGCCCATCTGCAAGAGGTCTGCAGCAGCATCCGTCGCAGCTCGGGTGCTAGGGCATGCAGCTATTTACTAGTTCAGGAAATCCAGGTACCTTACCCAGGGCTCTGAAGCCAGCCCTAGGGGCCACTGTCTATACTGAATCTGGCTCAGTTCCCTTCCACCCCTTAGGCCCCTTCATGTCAGCTCCCTGAGCAATTATACGCGCTCTCAGAGTGGCATGGTGAGAGTCCGGAGAATTTTCACTTCTTGGACGAGCTGTTTTCCTGAGTGCTCAGTGTCATAATGAGGGGGATTTCAAGCCTTGTCTTCAGTCAGTCTGGACAAAATCTCTCTTCCAAATTAAAGCCAACCCCTGCTTTCTTTTAGTTATAGCATCTGATTAATTAATTACGGACTGAGGCTTATACATTTACTCATAGCATGAAAAGATTAATTCTTATTCCAAAGAATTAGGAAGTACTTGGTTATTGATTTGTATCCTCCCCTGATCTGAAGAAAAATCAGTCAGAAAACCAGCATAATAGCTTCATCTAGAAAGGCAAGTAACCCTCCCAACCTGAAATTTACCCTTTCCTCACTGGACAGACACTTGTTCTAATGAGGAACAGGGGAGCTACGCCTGCAGTATTCCTTCAGCTGTAACTCTGGGAACACTTGAAGCTCTGCTGTTTCTGAACAGCTTTTAGCATATGCTTTTCCTCTCCAAATTCTGGGTTATTTTTTAATACGAAAGGATACACTCAGTCCTAAACAACATGGAATTGTAAGTTGCTCCTGTCTTTCAGCCAACATGACTTCGCATGCATTGATTTGGAGGCCATCTTGTGTTAAATGCGCTTTCAGATGAGAAAGATACTGCAGAGAATTTGATTATGAGCATTAGCACTGAATATATACTTTTTAGAGCTGAATGAACATTGCTGAACGGCTCAGAAATGTTTGCACTTTAAATTGAGCTGCATCTGTTTTCTCTTCTGAATGAAATGAACACTTAGATAAAGCATTAACACAAGATACTGCCTTTGACTTCTGTGCAGGACTGAACTTCAATCGTCTTAAACAGTTTGAGAAGTGAACTTCATGGCAAAGTACATAATTCACTGAATATTCACAAAAAGGTGAACTTTATTAAAAGTTGAAGCGGAGCTATTCATTCACTACCTTGAGCACAGTAGAGGGACAGAGATGAGGTCTACCTCATCAAAGAGCATTTTCAGGCAATGTGTACAAGTCCTCCTCATGGTACCAAAGTCTCTTGAATTATCAGTATATTTTGTCTGAACATATTTTTAAACAGAATATCATGGTTTAGATCACAAAGGAATTTCTCCCACAATCAGACAAGTTGTAACCACAGCTGGGAGAACGGGAAAGGACTCGCCTCTCTCTATTGCATGGAAAATTGTTCACTGGAAAGTTGTTCCTAGCTTTAGCTAGGAATGTCATCAAACAACTTTGCAGCTCCTTCAGACATCTAAATCACTAATGACACTTTTGCTTATCCATCTCATTTTTTTTGCTATGACTATTGGCCTGCAACATTAAGCCTAAGGCAGAGTGAAAAAGTAAAAAAGATGTCATTAAAATATAGTACTAATAGCTGCTTTGGGATGTTTTCCTTTGTTTTAGAACTGTTGTAGTAAAGCAAATTCACCTCTAGTTTCAGGTAACTTGTCAAAGGCAGATGTCAGTAATTTATGAACAGAATTCTTCACAAAATCCCAAAACCGGTGCTTCCAGGCAGACAAGGTATTTCCAACCTGCTGTTTCTAACCTTTTTGATTCTTAGTTCTACCATACAGGGTGTTAGTTTTCTTTGAAAATTAGTACATAAATATGGTAAGAAGTAAAAGGTGGTTAAAGGTGGAGTAATTCCTAAAATTAATTGTTTCTTTTGTATTCTTCGATTTCAACACTTGTTTCAGAGATCTTGTCTGGACCCCCTGAAGTCTGATGCATTTGTAGCTGTTTTGTTCACCACTGAAATCCTGTTACTGAGCACTATGTGATTTGGTTCAGTAGGAATATGACAGTGACTTCTTTTTTCTCAGAAAAATTTGAATAACTTTGTCCTAGTTGTTGTTTCAAAGCAAAACTTGGGAAAAAAAAAAAAAAGGAAAAAAAACCCCAACAGTTAAAGTTTACATTAACAGTTAACATACAAGTATATGAGATCAGCTCCTTATGGTCTAGGTCACAATTATTATCTCTGTAAAAGCTGTAAGCATTTGGAAATGTTTCTTTCAGTTCCAGAATTATTTATTTTACTGTTACTGATCTGAGGAATCTCTATATTGACCAGAAGTTCAGGGGTTCAGTTTTGTTTTGGGGTTTTTGTTTGTGGTTGTTGTTTTTTTCTTTAGAAAAGCACCTGGGACTTAGCTGCATGGTCTAAATTTATATTTTGAAAGAAAAATATCTTTTCATGCAAAATGTGATGTCTCAGCTATATCTGTAATTAAACATTTTCACATAAAGAAATGCCTATACATGGGCAGAATGTAATTTGTTAGTGAAGACCACATGATAATTCTATCCCAGCACAGAAGTTTGTAAGTTTGACAAAGCTTTTATTAAACACTGCTTCCTATACACAGCTCTTGGCAATATTTATTCCACTATTTAGGCAGCCACAAATAAGTAAAGCACTTACACATGTCTAGTTTGAAGCCCACAAGTGCCACGGCTGAAAGAAATACTGATCTCTGAGGTAGTGCTCAACGATTCCACTTTATTACAGAAAACTTCTGCTTTTATACCTTTCTTCAGAGATAATTATTTACACGTGTGTTTCTTTGAAGCCTTGAGATTAATCTCGCTATTCTGTTTCTAGGACAGAGCAAACTAGTACTAAGTCTATTATCTTGAAAAGTTAATTATGTTTATTTCACATTGTTTTCTCTAGACAAGATTCCCATCCTGTTTTTTACATTCTTTCTCACACATTGCTCAAGTGGTGTACTGGTCCTCCTCCCTGTACCGGTCATTCTTTCTCACACATACACAGAACTCTAGGCAATCTGTTGTCCTTGAATACTACTTTGATCTATTAATGTCTAAGCTTAATCTTAACAATATTTATTCTCTTTCTACTCTTTATCCAATCTTTAGTCATCCAGCTGGAACCATCTGTCCTGTAGCTGCTACACACAAGTACTTCCAGGTCTAATAGCCCCAAAGAGTTTACTCATCTCCTTGCATGTACACATGTCGTTCACCAATTCAGTGATCCAATGGATGAGCAATAACGAAAACAGAGAAAGGAAGTACTTTCTGAGGGCTCACATATCTGATAGCTCAGTGACAGAAGACTTCGTTCCAGCCTCTTGCACAAGCTGCACACTGGCCAAGATTCAGGTATCTGCAAGCCAGCCATATACCACATAAATATAGACATTGTATGAAGGCAAGTGAATTGAGCCTCAGGTGGGTCACATACTATATGGCTTTCTGAATCTAAAGAGACGTGAAAGACCTCCTGGAGGCCAGGCTGGTACACTCCACATACACAAGAATTGCAAAATTGAAGCTAAGACTGATAGAGAAGAGAAATCAACTGACTCCACTTGCAATGCAGATGTAAAAGGAGGGAAATCTTTCATTTAACTTGGAAATTCTCCTACAGTCTTAAGGTAAGTGACTCCAGAAAGACCCTGAAGAACCGGGGCAAGGGGGAAGCAGAGAAAATATCCCTTTGCTATTATATGTACAAGGAAAATGAACAGATGAAGTTGTCTGAAATCAATGTGACAAAATGTGCAAGCATGTGTCTTTCTTCTGATGATCCAGCATGGCAAACGAGATTGCTGACCATGAGGGATATGCTGGAACACCTTCCATAACCACAGAAGAATTCCCATCAGTTTATTTGCTATAAAAAAGAATTTCCATTTGTCAACACCCAGTGCCCAGGGCTCTCAGGACACCATAACAGACGACAATTTGTTTAAACATTTGTTTTAAGCATTTAGATGGAGGAACATTTTGTTATGTATATATAAAGTTCTTCAGAATCCAAGTATTTTTACTGGAAATTGAAAATTCACTTCTTCCAAACACAGTATTTCTCTACTTGGCATATGGGCACAACAGATGGAGTAAATATGAGCAACTGCTATAATGCTGAAAAAAGGTTCTTCTCAATTTTGGAGAGTTTGGAACTGATGTAAAGATTTTCCTGCTTGACTTCCTTGAACTCAATGGCACGTAACACCATTAATGCCTACATTGCATAATCTTGCAAGGAATAAATGTTCCTATCTTCATTGATGTACAACAGATCTCTCTTCAGACATAACTAAAGTTTCTCCTTCCCAGGCATTTCAGTATTAGAAATAACTGCTGAGCCTGACCTATAGAGTTCTCTAACCTGGGATCTCCTCTCAGGTTCTGCATCATTCCCATGGTAATAATCTCTCTTTTCAAGCAGCTTGATATAGTGACTTTTTAATTTGAGGATGAGAAAAGGAACAACCCCGCTATCTCTCGGAAAATCTACACTATATGAAAGGCACCTGCATTACCAGAAATGACAGGATTTTAGGACTATATTCCTAAAGATTTGTTTAAAAGCAGTAGAACTTAAGTATCGAATTGCATGGGAAATGTTTTTGCCTTCACAGAGATGTACTATTACAAAAATAAACCATTTCACTTTCCGGTTGAAGTTAAGAGTTTACAAATTGAAAGCACCAGCCTTTGCCTACCACAGCCTCATCAGTACTCCAGGAACTGCAGAAACTGGCATGGAGAAGCAGAGAAGACCTTGCATCAACTGAATACGATCAATGATTTGAACAACCCACATGAGAACTCATTTCCCACACAGCTGGGAGTTGCTGGCTTGCTCTCTCGCACACACGCACGGAGGAATGCATTCCTCATTCATCTGGTGAAGACCTTCCCATTCAGTTTCCATTTTGACAGGAGATCTTATTTGAACAAACAAAGAAAAACTTTTGTTCAAAAGTATTTGCCTACCTCTGCTCAGGAGTTTACTTTGGTACTGCTCAGCTAACAAGTATGAGTAGAAGATATTCTACACATATGAAACAAGATGTACAAGTTCTGGAGAAAACCAGTTCAAGTATTTGTATACTTAACCACAAGACTTACTCAAAGAGCTACAAGGAATTAGTAGGAGCATGACATATGCTCCTGGGTTTGTTCCAGGCCTTTGTGGATCCATAAGCAGTGCTTATCACAAGAACAGTTATACATGAGGAGCTGGCAGCTGCCATAGGCTCTTCTGCCTAGCAGAGGCAAAGCTATTCTCCTTCTCCACTTGCTTTCCATTGCAGTTCACCTATGGTCAGCTTACACCCATCTGCTTGTGCAGTAATATTATCCTTTGATATAAGTATTTCTTGTTCCTCCGTACTCTTTACCCCATCATATTTATAGAGGGCAACCACAGCCCTTTGCATGCTCTATTTTGTTACACTAGATAGGCAAGCCAAAGTCTTTAGATTTGAAGGGATAAAGAAACTGTTGGATGTCTTATATATTGCAATCCATTAAATTGCACCTAACTATATCTCTAGCCAACTCTAACTCGTTTAATAAAAGAACCAGCCTCAATTTTTAAGCAGTAAAGGAAGGGATACACAGCAAGGGGTTTGAGCTGTATTTGCTGTATGCACAATACAGGAAACCGAGTTCAAACAGGCAAGCTCTGGTAACAGCTGCAAAGTAGAAAAGAGCAGTGCTCCCAGAAAGGTGAAGATTTCCCCCATCGATATCTCAGAGCTCCTTCCCACCACCCAGCTAAAGATCCCCTACAACACTGGATATGTGAGCTCCTCTGCTAGTAGATGTGTTCAGCATCTGCCCCCTCTTCCAAGCAGTCCTCTCCCTCTCACAGCTCAGCAACCGGGTCAGTCACAGGGAGAACGATCACGCAGCTCTCAACAGCCAGGCTACAGCCTGTGCACCTTGCAGTAACTCACTTTATACTTCAAGACCCAAGGAAATACTTGGCTTTTGCATCTCCTGTTTACAGGAGAATTGCAAGCACAGCAGGAGAGACTGAAGTAGAAGGAAGATGTGGATAAAGACACACACGGACAGTACAGTGTGACACAGCTTAAAGAAAGCAGAAATTTAATTAAAAAAAAAACAGGAAAAGAAAGTGAGATTAAACAAAAAGACAATCGATAAAAAACCCAGAACAAATAAAGTATGTGTCACATGAAAGAAATGAAAGAATATATTGTAGGGGCCCTGTGAATGGTCAAGCTACATGTGTGCCAAAGTAGGTAGGCCATGGGTTTGACCTGGGGGAGAAGAGCAGAAGGAAAGAGCGAGAAAGCCAATAAAACCCAGGAAACTTATATGGATTACACTTTGCAGGAGATCACCATATAGACACCATCTGGCCTTTTGTCGTGGTTTTGGCTGGGATAGAGTTAATTTTCTTTCTAGTGGCTGGTATAGTGCTGCGTTTTGGGTTTAGTATGAGAAGAATGTTGGTAACACCCTGATGTGTTCAGTTGTTGCTAAGTCGTGTTTAGACCACGTCAAGGACTTTTCAGCTTCTCCTGCCCAGCCAGCAAGAAGGCTGGAGGGGCACAGGAAAGGTGGGAGGGGAGACAGCCGGGACAGCTGCCCCAAACTGGCCAAAGGGGTATTCCATACCATGGGACGTCATGCCCAGTATATAAACTGGGAGGAAAGCTGGCTGGGGGCTGCTGCTCAGGAACTGACTGGGCATCAGTCAGCAAGGGGTGAGCAATTGCGTTGTGCATCACTTGTTTTGTATATTCTAATTCTATTATTATTATTATTATCATCATCATTATTTTCTTCCTTTCTGTGCTATTAAACTGTCTTTATCTCAACCCATGCGTTTTACTTTTTTTCTGATTCTCTCCCCCATCCTGCTGGATGTGAACAAGCGGCTGCATGGTGTTTAGTTGCTGGCTGGGCTTAAACCACACCACCTTTAAATACTAAAAAGCAAAAAATTCCCAACCCAATATGCAAACTGTATCTCCATTTTCTTAGACTTCACACTGTAACAGTATTAACTGTATACAATTTATAATTTCAGTGGAATTTGCCTCTCTCATTTTAACATTGTCCTTCTACTCTGTGCCTTCTACTCTGCTTAAAAGCTAAGAATTAATCTCTGCAAGAGATGATCTAGGTAGCAGTTCTTTTATCACATCGATGCTTCTTCTCTAACCATATGCCTATGCCACATGTAACTAGGAGAGGAGACAAGAAGGCTTCAGTTACATTTTCTCCAGGTGACTCTAGTCAGCAGGACATACATTTCTGCACCAGGAATTTTGTTCCTCGCCAGATGGCTGCACAGCACTCCTACAGATACAAAGCCTATACTGTCCAGCTACATATATATATATACATAATACAAAGTCCACAGGCAGAAAGATACCCACTGTTTATTAGCTGTTACCCATTTTTCCAATTGGTCTATAAGGTCAACTAGTTTGCTAACAACTCAGGTGAAAACTAACTCTTCCACAAAAAGAACATCTGTTGAAGGCAAACCTGTCATAAGCCAAATATGCATCAAAATTCCCCACATGTAGTCTTGTCACAGAGCCATTCTTTGTTGTCAGAAACGTTTAACATCCCAAAATGCCTAGTTCTGACACCTGTTTTCCAGTTTACTGCTTTCTCCCTTTTTCCATTATAGCTGGGAGCTTAGTTGAGCTGCACTACATTCAGCAGCAACACCCTTCAGCCTGCTGGGAATTAATCTCTCATGATTTTTGTCATGTGCAGGCTCAGTAAGGGCTCCAGCTCATGACAGACAGGAGCTGGGGTCTCCCCCAAAGGAGTCACCAGAACATTCACAGACATTATCACACTCCCTTATCAAGCATAGCTCCAAGTTACTTCTTTTCAGCTGATCACCAAGTATACATTAAATATTGGCTTACTCACTCTTCATTCAGTTTTTAGTAAATGATGTTACAGTGGTCAGGGCTATGCTATCAACTTCTCAACCAGAAAACTTATCATAATGACTCACTAGTGAGTTATTATCAAACTATTATTCCACAGTTTCTCAAGCTTTTGCCAGTATGCACGTAATGCAAAGGCATCCTTAGGGCAATGACGTAATTGTGAGGAAATATGGTATTAATCTACTTCTGTGTCAAGCTTTATAAAATTTGCCTTCTCATGGCAGAGCCTGCCTGAGTTTATCCACCAAACAAGTGAGTTTTCCTACTTACTATCTACTACATCTGCCTGTTAAAGGAGCATTGATAGTAACTTTTAATAGCTATTTACTATTGCTAGTTGGTACTTGGCAGGAACCACCAGTAGCTGCCTACATAGCAGCTCAGAGGTACATATATATGCCTGTTGGCATCTGGCAGGCGCCTCCAACAAACAGTAGCGTGCACAAAAGGTTTGATTCCTAAATTAGCAGCAATCTGTTACGGTGAATACTGTAAATGAATATTGAACTCTGTGTTTCTCTTAGCTTGAATAAGAACAAACTACCCTTGAGAAAGCTGCTGGCTGCTGGATTCCTGGGTGCAACAGATGCTCTGGTGCAGAGGTAAAAAAGAAAGTACGGGGGATTTTATGAATGCCAGTTCAGCCCCTTCCTCGTGAAGGCAAACTAACCCAGTTCCCCAGCACAGATGGTTTTGGATATTCAGTACAAGATTTGTGTGACCACAACATGCAAAGCTGGATTCTTTTTCCTCAGTCCGAGGTTTGGGTTTTTTTTTCCTAAGGAGCACTGTAAAAGGACTTACTGTGTATAAAAAAAAAAATCTCTTTAAACTTTCATAACACAAACACGGTTAAGTGCGAGCATTTGCTTGCCAATTTCCAGAGCAGGAATTAGATAATATCAAGGTGGGACAGTTGTTATGATCTCCTGAGTTCTCATCCAGAACTTTGGTCCTGGCTGCCAGAGATTCTTGGTGCTCAGCACTGACACATTCGTCTGGAGCTTTCACCTCTCGGAGGTCTGTCACTTCCCATCAAGGCGGGTGTTATACCCATGGTGTACTTTCTCATACCCATGGTGTACTTTCTCATAATTTTTTGTGAGGAGGACAAGGAGAAGCACAATTCATTTGAAACATTAGCATGGAGGAATAAAGTGAATGACCTTTTACTTCTCCTTCATTTGCTATCCAGGCTACTGTATTGCTTAAGCCAGTTTAGGATTCAGGCTGTCTCTTGTCTACATTAAAGGCAGCATTCACTCCCACATCAAGAAGAGCTTCACATACCTTGAAGACTCATGCCCCAGTTAGAAGAGAGCTTTTTTCTTTTCCTTCATCTCTCAGGTAGCATTATATTTTTCAACAGTTCAAGAAAGTTATTTCTTTGAAACACAGTTTCTAGGCATTATCACCTTTTTTGCATGATATTCAGTATGTGATTTCAATGTGTCACAGAGATACCATTTTTTTCATGCTTTAAAAAAGGAAAAACTGAAAACAACAAATGGAACACTCTCTGGAGTTTACGAGGTTCCAACATGGGAAAGACACTTTTTGCAGGCAATACGAGGTTCCAACACGGGAAAGACACTTTTTGCAGGCAATACGGACACATGATGCTGTAACAGTAACATTGCTAAATCTTCCAGTGAATTCTCACCTACCTTTTCCTTAAGTGGAAGAATACTATGTACTTTTATCAGTGACAAGAGGAAACTTGTCAAAAAGTGTCAGAAAATCAATACAGAGCACTTAAATAGTACTTTAAGCCTATGGCAGACAACCAAGGAGCCTCCAACCTGCCAATATACCTTCTGGAGAGCTAGCTGCGTGGCCAGACACCACTTCTGGAAAAACATCTAATGCTTGCATCTTTTGCCAAGAAAGTAAGGAATAACACAGAATAATACAATATACTGGAACATCACCAGAGTATTTCTTTGGTATCAAAACCCACTTTATGCAAATATAGTAAATACTGGAAAGGGGAAGATGCTTGTAAAGAAGAACTCAGGAAACACATAGTAATAAGTTTCCCCATTGTAAAAATGGATTTAGATTCTCCAGGATACACAGATGGTGTCCTCTATGAGAAAATCTTGGTTATCAACAGAAGAAAATAACCCACAAATATTTTTTATATTAATTCAAGTTTTAAATATTTCAACAGCATCCCAGAAGGCAATAGTTCTTAAAATTGTTTACTGTCTCTGCTGAATATTGATTAGTAAAATGTATTTTGATTTAGCATCTATGTTTTCCCCCTACAGGAAAACATAATAGTCTCTTTTCACAGGGGTTTGATTCAATCTGTGTGAACTATAGTGACAGATCCTGACAGTGTTCATTGCCAGGACAGTCAGATGCACTGATAAGAAATTTCATTTTAATGCACCTTGAGTTTTCTGAGAAATGAGATTCTCTAGCTCTGAAAGATGCACAGCTAAAGATTCTCAGCTCCTGCTCCAAGAGGCCAACCACCCTTGAAATACACTGGCTACACCTGAAGCTGACAATGACACCTTGGCTCTGAAGCAGTAGCAGGACTGTGATAGTTCAGTTCTCACAAGAAGGCTAGATTTTATCCTTTTACTTTTTCATTTTTAATTGGAAGACTATGAGATCTTTCAGTTAAATGAAGAACTGAGAACCATACATATACATATACATATACATATACATATACATATACATATACATATACATATACATATACATATACATACTCTATATATATTCACCAAATAAATCTGCACATGTGGAAGCCATCTGTGACATCTGGTCTTTTACTAAATTATATATATGTATATATAGACACATCATTCCATATGTATTTACTCCAAACTTCCCTAAGAAGATCATGATTCTCAGAGGTGCAAATTGCTGTGTTCCATACCCCACTAAGCCTTCATTAAGAAATTCAGTTCCTACAGTAATACTTTGCAATTCTGCACCTTTTTGTCCAAGTACATGTCTCAGTATCTAAAAGGCAATAGCAATCAATGACCATAGTAAAGTGGTAAATTTGAAATCCATTTTAAACACACAGAGATATTATGACTTGAAGCTGTATTCAAAATTTAGTGTAGTGAATTGTTGTTCCTCTACTGACACCAACAGGCACTAGACCAATAAGGGAGTCTGCTTTTTAACTCAAGGTCACACAGCAAGATGCCACTAAAAAAAGTTCAGAAATTTTTTTTGCATCTCACCCTTTCCTTAAAAATTAGCCCAAAATCCAGTTTTAAAGACTATCACCAAGAAAGTAAGTAAATGTCAGTTAACAGAGTTTCTTGTAACTGTTTCCAGACAATATCTGGTAGTTAGATGGTGACATGTTTCACAGTGATTTTTTTTATTCACAGCTTCCGACTGCAGATCAACACCCACAAGAACCTCATATAGTTTACATGAATAGTAAATAAGAGTCTCTCTCCTGTAGATCATTAATCTCATAATATTCCAGTCTATAAAATGTCTTTAACCTCTTACTTTAGAATTAGTTGAAGATCTCGGAAAAAATATTCATATTCTCATTTAAAGGATCCAATCAAGATACGATCTTGAACACACCTACATTTACTGTATAATCCCACTATATCAAATGAAGTCAGAAAATTAAATGATTGTGAAGTCAGCTAAACTCTGGCTTGATAAAATCTTGTAAGGAGCAATAATCTAAATCACAGGTTCCTAGGCTATTATGTATTTATTTCAATGGGATGCAAAACATTTGCTAATAGTTTCTGGCTATTTGATCATATAGAACTAGGTTTTCAAGGTGTTTGTCTTCATTTAAGTAAGCTACATTGTTATTAGCTGTCAAAGAAGCACCTGCACAGGTTAGATGGTTAGTATTTCCTCTGGAAAATTCCAACTTGTCAAAACCAAATCCTTTTTGTAGAAACACGACAGGTTCACAGACTCAAATTCAGAGCAAAAAAACAAAGATACAGCAGTACTGAAGCTCGAAGCATCCAAACAGCTCAGCAGTTAAGGCAATCAAATAGATTTCAGCTTCAAATCTCCTTTTGCAGATCAAGGGTTTGAAGTTTGTTTTACATTGTGAAGCCTCTTAATTATTTAGGTTTCAAAGTTAGTCTTTCTTACTATCTTATAGAAAGTGAAATAGCTCCAACATGAGATTTTGCTTTAAAGCTGTAACAAAGCCATGCACTAGCTGAGATTGTAGTCTTTGAGCAGCACTGTACAGAAATACTCATGCTAGGCCAGACTGAGCTACCTTAGATACCAGAAGGAGTAGAGGAAAAGTAAAAGTCTCTCATTTATTTGCATACAGAAAAAAAAGATAAATAATTAAGACAAATGTCCCTTACCTGCCTCCCAAGATGAGAACCAGAAGACCAACCACCTCAAGTGTATGTATACCAACGCACGCAGCCTGGGGAACAAGCAGGAGGAACTGGAGCTCTGCACCCAGTTGTAAAGTTGTATCATAGGAATAACTGAAACATGGTGGGACAACTCACATGACCGGAGGATCACAATGGATGGCTATAGGCTGTTTCGTAAAGACAGGCAGGGAAGAAGAGGAGGAGTCACACTCTATGTTAAGGAGAACCTTGAACGTATGGAAGTCAACTCCGGTGACTGTGAAAGCCCTATTGAATGCCTCTGGGTCAAGATCAGAAGGGTTGTCTCCAAGGGGGAATCTTACAGCAGGCATCTGCTACTGACCTCCAAACCAAGACGATAAGGCCAACAAAGAATCTGAGGCGCATAAGCAAGCTTCGAGTCAACAGAACCTGGTTCTTATGGGTGACTTCAACTACCCAGACATTTGTTGGAAGAACAATACAGCAGCTCACATATCTTCCGTCAAGTTCCTGGAAAGCTTAGAGGACTGCATCCTCATACAAATGTGCCAAGCAGGAATGAGGCACTGCTGGACTTGATACTTACACACAAAGAAAACCTGTGTGTCTCGGCTTGCGATAGCTTTGGCTACAGTCATCAGAATATGGTGGAGTCTGGGATCCTGCTGAGCACGCTGAAGGTTAGTACTAGGACAAAGGTTTTAGATTTTAGAAGAGTAAATTTCAGCCCACTCAGAGCCCAGTTGGGAGGGATTCCATGGGAAGCTTCCATGGAGGATAAAGGAGCTAGTGAGTGCTGGGAGTTTTTCTAGAATGCTCTCCTGGAAGCACAGAAACAGTTCAGCCCCATTAAAGGGAAGGGAAGTAGGCGGAGCAAGAGACCCCCTTGGCTTAATTGCGAGCTTCTTAGTCTGCTCAAAACCAAAAGACAAGTGTACCAGAGATGGAAAAGTAGATGAATACCGACTGAGAACAAGAAGGGCATTGCCACGGTGTGCAGAGATGCAGTTAGAAAAGCAAAAGCTCAGCTCAAATAGAAATTGGCCAGAGATGTCAAAAACTACAAGAAAGAGTTCTTCAGATATGTAAACAACAAGCAGAAACAGAAGGAAAATATTGGCCTGCTGTTAAATAGGAGAGGTGAATTAGTCACGAACAATGCTGGAAAGGCAGAGGTTCTCAACACTTTTTTCATCTCCTTCTTTACCAGTGCTGTTGGGCCCCAGGCCTTGGGGATGAAAATCCAGGTTGATGCAAACACAGACCCACCGTCAGGAAGAGTTGGTATGTGAACTGTTACAGGAACTTGACCCCTACAAATCCACGGGCCCTGACAACATCCCAAGAGTGTTAAGAGAGCTGGCTGAGCCCATTCTCCATAATCTTTGAGAAGTCATGGAGATCGGGGTACATCCCAGAAGACTGGAAGGAGGCTAATGTCACCCCCATCTACAAGAAGGGCTTAGAGGAGGATCCAGGAAATTACAGGCCCATCAGTCTTACTTCAGTCCCTGGGAAAGTTATGGAACAAATCCTCCTGGGGGCTATCACAAGTCAAATGAAGCATGTGATTGGGAAAAGGCAGCATGGATTCACCAAGGGAAAATCATGCTTGACAAACCTGACTGCCTTCCATGACAAAGTAACCCGCTCCATGGATGTGGGGCGACCAGTGGACATTGTCTACTTCGATTTCTCCAAGGCTTTCAATATGGTTTCCCACAGCCTCCTACTAGAGAAACTGATGCTTTATGGTCTAGACAAGTCATCTGTGTGGCGGGTGGGGAACTGGCTGGCAGGCTGCACCCAGAGGGTGGTGGTAAATAGCTCCTTTTCAAACTGGCAACCTGTCACAGGTGGGGTCCCCTAGGGATCGATATTGGGCCCAACACTGTTTAATATATTCATCAGTGATCTAGATGATGGGATCAAGCGTACCCTGATGAAGTTTGCCGATAATACCAAACTGAGTGGGGAAATGGACACTTCGGAAGGGAGAGCCACCCTGCAGGAAGACCTGGATAGCCTGGAAGAGTGGGTTAACAAGAAGCTGATGAAGTTCAACAACGACAAATGTAAGGTCTTGCACCTGGGAAGACATAATCCAGGAGTGCAGCACAGGCTGGGATCTACCTGGCTGGGGAGCAGCTCTGTGGAAAGGGACCTGTGGGACCTGGTGGATAACAAGCTCAATCAGTGAACAGTGTGCTGCTGTGGCAAAGAAAGCCAAGAGGACGCTGGGTTGCATCAGCAAGGGCATCACCAGCGGAGATAAAGAAGTCATTACCCTATCTACTCAGCACTTGTCAGGCCACACCTGGAGTACTGTGTGTAGTTTTGGTCCCCACTATACAAAAAGGATGTGGACAGGCTGGAGGAGGTCCAGAGGAGGGCCACAAAGATGATCAAAGGACTGGGAAGCCTGAGGCAAGGCTGAGAAAACTGGATTTGTGCAGCCTTGAGAAAAGAAGGCTTAGGGGAGACGTTATCACCACGTTCCAGTATTTAAAGGGTGGCTACAAAGAAGAAGGAGACTCCCTTTTTACAAGGAGTTACATGGAAAAGACGAGGGGTAATGGGTACAAGTTACTCCTGAGGAGATTCTGATTGGACACAAAAGGAAAATTTTTCATAATGAGGACAATCACCCATTGGAATAATCTGCCCAGGGAAGTGGTGGATTCCCCAACATGGGACACTTTTAAGATTTGGCTGGACAAGGTGCTGGACCATCTTGTCTAGGACACGCTTTTGCCAAGAAAGGTTGGACCAGATGATCCTTGAGGTCCCTTCCAACCTGGTATTCTATGATTCTATGAAGATACAGGTTTCCGATTAAGGGAACAATAAAATGAATAAGAAAATAAGGTAGATGAGAGGTATTCAAAGGGAAATACTGGCATAGGTAAAAAGTGGATTGCTTCGAGAATTGGTTTTCGGATTGACAATACTGTTTTCTGTAGTGACTTGGAAACAAAAAGTAGGAGCATGCTAACAAAGACTGGATCAAAAGAAAGCAGGATTAGAACACAAGAGGAATTAGTATGGAATTAGAACAGTAAAAAAGCTCTGAAATGCAGTGCTATGAACTGCAAGCTCATACACTTAAGAATAAGCATAGCTACTTTGAGGTCCTCTCCAACCTGAATTGCCCTATCCTATAGGAGCTCATCAGCTCTAAAAAAATAAAAGAGGGAATAGATCTGTGTAATACTAGTTCATCAGAGAAGACCTACATGACTTGTATAACTTACCCAAGAATTAAGAAAAATGAGAAGCTGAACAGAGTTACGTGCTTTGAGTAAGTATCATCATCACCGAGGTACGACTGAGGTTCCTTACCTAGAATTACAGACATATTTCTACAATGACTCATTCTCCCTCAAAAAAGTGAAGCCGAGAACTACAAGGATGAACAGGGAGTGGAGAGCCTTTCAAACAGGTGGAAAACAAAAGGTTTGCTTGCCTAACCTGGCAGACGAAAGGCTGTCAGGGGACACTGGTTTCCTAAAAGATGCCAAAAGAAAGGGAGTAACTCAAGCCAAAGACAATGTTAGCATATTAATGAAGGTATATAAAATGGTTATTAATAGATGCAGAAATTACATGTAGATCCTCAGAGTCATTCAGAAACCACCCTCCAATAGGACTAATGGGGTGACAAAACCACCACTACTTTTAAAATTGAAGCTTGATATATGTGTGAATTTGATCAAATGAAATTATAACCTAAGCTACCAATCAGACTGGCTGATAAATCAAGACTTTTTTCCTGTCAAATGCAGTACATTAAAATTTTTCTTGCTCTTGATAAAACTGAAATGTTTGGATATAGGAGGAAATTTTTTTGCCTAAATGAATGCAAGAAAAAGGTAAAATATTCAAAAATTTCCAACTTTTCCACCATGTTTCTGATCTGGAAGAATGTATGTGTGTTATTTTAAATTAGAATGAAAACAAATACTGGGATTTTCTATAAGTAAGGAATTCCAGTTTTCTGTTTGTATTCGCTGCAGTCAGAGGTCCTTCTGACTTGCTCTTTTTTCTTTGTTTTTGTTTCCTCCCAGGCTTGCCAGTCACACCACCATACATCTTATTGGAAAATTAGATTTAAATTGGCATGCAGTGTGGACAGCTTGGAAAGGTTCTACAAACATGCTGGGATCCCGATTCCTTCCCAACCTAGCAACATGTTTCACTTCCAGCTCTCAAAAAACAAACAGTGTGGGACTAAATGCAACAAAATAAGAGGTTTCTAGATTCTTTCTTCCACAAAGTCGATCAATGCTTGTTCACATGAGCAAGTCCTACAGTGTGTACCGAGGAACACTTGTCTGGGGAGAAAACTTCACGTACAGCTTCATTTCTCAGGCCCATGTCAATATCTTTCAAGAATCATCTTGGAGGTTGTTAGACTAGGTTTTACGAGATGTTAATGATTGCACTCTGCTATAACCAAGGCTGTGGTTTGGCTAAGCTACTCCCTGCAAGCAGCCTTCCGCAGGCCGCAGCTCTGGGCAGGCAGCAGCCACTGGGCAGAGAGAGCTGGTCTCTCGGGCACTCCCTGCCCCACAAGTGGCGGGAGCCCAGTGGAAAGGTGCTGCTGCCAGGGACAGTGCGTTCTCCAGGGCAAATGGAAAGACACTGGGGGAAAAAAAGCATAGCTGCAAGGTGGAACTATCCCTCCATATATTACAGGCATCACTCTTTTCTGCGACAGAGGACACAGAAGACTCTTGCAATCGCTCACCAAACTACCACCAGTTCTTTACAAAATTTTATTTTACCTTGAATGTCAAGCATATAACCAATCTCTGATAGCAGGACAACAGAAAAACGACACATCAGAAAAAGCCACCTATAATGCATCGGTTAAGTTCAATACAAGACTCTGCCTTAATTTAAGAAACCGATTTTAAACCTCATGGGAACTGTGCCTTTGCTTTTTATGTAAAAGCAAGCAATACACCTCATTAGCAAAGCATACAATGAAAATTACACATAGATTGCTTAAAATGAAAAAGGAAACAGCATAACAAACATTGCAGCTAGTCAGCCAGCAGTTGGACCTTTCTCCTTGTAAATCTGCTTCTTCAATTTGGCAACCACAGTCCTTGGGGAGAAACAGCAAAGGTATATAACTTAATTATGCAAAACTGTTACCTTGGGGTTGTGCAAACATTTTTTAATTATTATTTTTGTCAAATCATAGCTACAAGCCAGCTATATCAGGTTTTTGTTCTTTTGGGTTTTTTTTAATTCTATTTTCATACAAGTTGAATTACCCACATGGAACCTTTTGACCTTTTGTAGCTGACAGTACCATCTTCAACAAAACCTTGGCCCTTCTTGAACCAGTAGTTCTACCCTTGCATTTCACCTTGGTTTTAAGCAAAGAGTTGCATGGAAAAATAGGTGATATTACTTCCATAATAACTCCAGATATTTCTCTTAATTTATAAAAATCTGATATATGCTTTCGCTCACAGAACACTTGGAGCTATGACATATGAAACATACACAAGCCAATGAGATTCACACACATATGAGGTCAAAGCCAGCCACATTCTTTCAAAATCAAATACTGTATATGTCGGCTGCATGTGAAAAATTTCACAGTAATTTATACCTGACCAATGCCATTTAAGGTCTAATCCTGCTCCCAGTGGCACCTCCAGCAATTTTGCAAAGGACTTCAGTGGTAACAGGAGTATGATAGGGCACTTAAATACTAAATACCAAATATGCTAGTTAATTTTATTTCTATTAAAACGGATGATCTCTTTAAAAACACTTGAGATTCAATTGATGCAAGTTATAA
Organism: Sagittarius serpentarius; assembly: GCA_034782735.1. Lineage (NCBI taxonomy): Eukaryota > Metazoa > Chordata > Aves > Accipitriformes > Sagittariidae > Sagittarius > Sagittarius serpentarius. Next base: position 3,248,352 of record JAVKLA010000017.1, on the reverse strand, counting down.
AAAAATTATTGAAGTTTCTTTTCTAAAGGAACATATAACCTTTGGGATCATTATAAATAATGTTTATAACGTCAGAGGTACTTCTGTTCCTGCTTATGGGATTATTGCTGGTCACCTTCCTGAGACTTGAAAGACCATAAAAGACAAGGACCATACCTATTCCTCTAAATTAATAATTTGGTCCCTTTCTAAATGGATCTCTCCCCACAATTACACTAAAACATAGTGATGGATCACAAATTCCAGGGGGTCCAACTGGTCCTGGCATTCCTGGACTGCCACGATCTCCGTCTTTACCGGGCAGGCCACGCTCTCCAGGACGTCCTTCCTTACTCATACCTGGCGGACCTTCAGGACCTTAATGACACACATGCAATGAACAAATACATTACAGAGTATTTTTATTGACATGAAAACAAGAGCAAGTATGGACCCACAAACCCCCTGCTCTTTGGTGAAGTATACAGATAAAGAAAACTTCATTTTCTGAAAAAGACACTTCTTGTCATAAAACGCTTATATGTTTATATAAACAACACGATACCTTATTAAGATTTTTTTTTAAAGCGTGTGGAAAACACTTTAAATAAAAACAGCTTTTAAAAGGAAATATAAAAATCTACTTTAGTATGCTGTTATACTTCATTCTATTCGTTTCTCTGACTTTGGATCAGGCCCTAATATCTCTTCCAAATGCTCAACTTTGCATTTTGCATTAATACACTGCTTTTAGGAAGAACATTTTCCTTCACTAAGCAATGCTTACAAGTCAGGTGATTGTATCAGGGCTCGGTTTTCAGATAATAGCTAACTTCAAGATCCACCTATCAAGAAACAGCAGTCTTAGGTACCAATCTCTACAAGACCTGTCATATTAAATAATGTATTATATGACAATTTAAAAGACATGCAAGAGACAGGCATTAGCCATAAAATACACATGGTAATTAAGATGTGTAAAAACTATCTACATTTTTCCAAATTATACCAACATTTTCTCAAACCACATTTTTTTGGAAATTATTGGCATGCACTGAACCTGCACAGCTGAGCTATCCCTCACCTGGAGGTCCTGGTGGGCCTTGGATCCCAGGAACCCCAATTCCTTGATTGCCTTTTGCGCCATTTTTCCCTGGCAGTCCTGTGAATTAGCAAACACACGTATATCTTTGCTCACTAAGAATATTTTCATCCAATGAATTAAGAAGTCAGCATTTGGTAATACTTTTTGAATAAGAAATACAATAGTTCAAAAGCAAGTAATGGGATGTAAAATAAGCATTTCCTTGTAACCTGCACAGTGTAACTGGGTTCTAAATTATCCTCATTTCTACTGAATTAAGAGCTGATGTAGCACCTGTTAAGCAGACAGCCACTATGAGCTGAGGGAATAGATGATGGGCAACTAAGAAATTTGCTGTCAATGCCTTTCCACTGGCAAAGTTTTTAAGAAGTTGTATGAAGGAAGCGTAAGGTATTCACCACAGTCCCTGTGGAATACAGACTATATAGACAATCTTCCACGACATATGGCAGAATTAAATCTCCACCAAAGAAATACTAAGAGGGCCAAAATATGTGCTGTTTTACACTAGTACAACCCAATAAATTCAGTTTCTTAGTAGAAACAGACACCCATTTTTCCAACTCCTACAGAATAGCCAGAACTGTTAGTGTCAGCTCCAGAGCAGCGCAGTTTTTACTGCACATTCTCCTATTGGAGATGAAATTATAAAAGCACTACAGACAAATCATCATGACATCCAAAATGAATTTGATGTGCTAGGTCACAGTTAGTAAGTCACCAAGAAAGTAAATATTTACGAACCTTTTGCCTGCCTACCCTGCACATTATTGTATTTCATACAGCTTTCCTGATTATGTTGATGCTATAAGAAGTAACAGGTGCTGCTGGGACCAGTTACCAAATTATGGACTTCACCCAGTCTCTTGGTCTAGTTCCAGACTATATATACATACTTAAAGTCTGCAAATACATCACAGAAATCAGCTGGAATGCTCAGATGGATGAGTTACCTGAAAGCATAAACTTTAGCTTGCCTAAAAAGAAACCAGAATGTTTAAGAAAAGCATAAAGAAAGGAGTAAAAATCCTTATGAGATAAAAGGAACAAAAGGAGAAAACTCCAGGAAATCAGAGGGAGTATAAGGGTTGTCGCATGCCAAAAATCAGCCTACAGGGTAGCAGATAGTAAACAGCCAGTGAATAAATACTGTCTTTAAAACAGCAGAAACGAAGAATTTTGGAAGAAACCCAAAAACATGGAAATATACTGAAATCCATGTCTGAGCATATTTGATCTAAAAAAAAATTCTAAATGCAATTAAAAGCATTTATATGAGACTATGAACTCTAAACAGATCAAAACAAAGTTCGCCCACAGTAGAACTGAACACTAGCTATCTTGTTGCATTCTTGTACTTTCTTTTTTTCTGACATGCATTCTTCGTAAGCGGTGAAACATTCACATTGCACCATGTCCTCAATTACACTTTGTGATACGAACCCAGCTATTCCCTTACTCCACTCTGCACTAATCCCATTCAAAACTGGAAACAGAAAACACAGTCATAAAGGCCATGAGCCCCATGACAAATGCAGGCCGTACCTCTTGTCCCACGAGCCCCAGGGCGACCTGGGATGCCTGTCAGCCCTGGAATGCCATCGTTTCCTGGTAAACCAGGAAAGCCTCTTGGGCCTTCAGGGCCTCTTGGACCTGGTGGACCTGGAAGTCCTGGGGAAGCACTTTGGGACTGACAGTGGTTACAGTTTTGTAGCCTTCCACTCTGGAGGATGGCAGGCAACTGGGCTGGGAGAAGTCAAACAAAAAATTGCTTAGAGTGCTGTAACAATAAAACATAAAAATATTGCCCCCCCCCCAGCTATTAATACAAGAACAGTTTCCTCTCTTTAGAGAATATGATACCTTTAGGAAAATATATTTCCACACCTGTAGAAAAACAAGTGATAAATCAGCAATATCGATCTTGCCCTCAAGAAAGCATCTTTGATGTTTTGATAATTATCAGGAAAATTCTTTAGCACTTTAAACAAGGGAAAAACAGTAAAGAGGTTTTCAAACTTACTTCTCAATACATCTGAACACACCTGACGAATAAATTCTTCTGAAAATTCTCGTGCCTGTATTGAACAGAGAATGGTTAAAAAGCCAGAAAGCATGCATTTTTTGGGGGTTTTTAAGGTACCCAAAATCACAAGTTTGAGGTCCTATACATACAGGTTTTCCATCTGATCCAGGTAGTCCCGGGGGTCCTCTGTCTCCTGGCTGACCTCTGAGACCAGGAGGTCCAACCAAACCCTGGATACCGGATTCTCCTTTTTGCCCATTGATGCCTCGAATGCCTGGATCTCCTTTCTCACCTTTCTGGAATGAAAACCAACAAAAGGCCAATTGTATCTGCACAGCCTGTTTGGAAGCTAGGTAGCACCAAGCAAACATATTCTGAGAAAATCTTCATTGATAATCTTCATAAAATGAATGTAAGTTGTCACTGAAAATTAACTTGAAACTGATGAGATCTATTTTACTAAAGTGTACTGAAGTTTTCAGATTCTTTAGTAACTGTTTCAGATACAATTATTTGCCAAATATAACTAGAAATAAGTTACCATTATTTTTTTTTTAAATTTAAGGACCCATTTTACTTACTAATTAATATTAAACAAAACAGTCTTCCTTATTGATATACAGAAGGAAAGGTTTTATTCACTTTTTTATGAGAATTAGATAATTTGTTACAGTACATTAAAATCCTTAGAAGGCTGGAAAAATTAGAAGTTAAATTCTGGCATTACTGAAGTTCTTGGCAAACTTACTATAATAATCAAGACTTTTACCCTATGTCTGTAGTGTGTAAGACAAAGGAAAAAAGAAAACCTTTTATTTCAGTTAGGAGTTTTTGTTGGTTTTTTTTTATGATTGATAACTGTAGTCCATTTGCTTCACTGGAAAAGGTTAAAATAATACTGGAAAGTATTTTGACGTATCTTCATCAAAGCAATGGTTCTTCTATGTATGGAATTACCTACTGCAATAGTTCATGTAGAACTCTTTCCCTAAGCTGGTGCCAACAAAACATCAGTACAATGTAATTTGGTACGTGCCCAAGATTAAAGTTAGTATACTATGTTCGTTCCCTGATGAATTTTTTCCTTCCATTTTTGCACAGCTTCTGCATAATGTTATCAGTTGCTTCAAGATTTTCTTTCACCCTTTCCAACAATTTTAGGTGGAATTATGGAAACAAAGCAGCAGGATTCTATATATGACAAAACGTATTGGAGCAAATAATGCAAGTTTAAGAAGCACTCATATTACTTTGTATCATTCTATATAGTACTTATTAAAATTCTTTACATCAGAAAAATTCAAAGCTTTCTGGCTTGGTCTGAGTTAGTAACAATGACCAGAGTTCTCCACATGAATTATTACAGGGTAGCAAGCTTCAAATTCAGTATTGGATTAGGCCGTTTTATGCAGAGAGCTAGCCACTAAAATAAGACACGTAGTTTTTCCCCTTAAAAAAACAGAGAGATGAGACAAAATGTGACAGTTGTCAGTCAAGTGTCTAAGAGTACTGCTGGAAAGGTGGTCCACCAGTAAGGTGCCATGCACGAGCTCAACAGCAGGCCATACCCTCTTGCCACTACAAAAGTTATACACTAATTCAGAACTGACTTTTTCCAATTGTATTTTATTTTCTTGATACTGTCAACTTGAATGCTGTACTCACAGAGAATTGATACTCTTAGTTACATCATGTAGATTTGTACTTGTTGATTTCTATTACATAATTACACATGTTTTTTTCCATTTATCAAGGTCAGCAAGGCTCAGAGAGAAACACAAGGAGCATATGTAGCTGCCTGTGGCTATACTAGAAGTTGTATGTGCTCGGATCTGAAAATCATGCTGTTCTTGTACCTAGAGGTTATTTGTTTTAATTTTAATTACTTTCACAGCTATGGACTATGTTTTCATAAAAGACATCTGACTTGCAAGTTGATTTATTTGGACAAAATGTTAAAGGGGCTAGAAAGCATTAAGAACCAGTGAAATATTGGGAAAATGGCATCTATTCTAGAAAAAAAATCACAGGCGAGAAGCCATTATAAAAACACCAGGACAAAAACACTGGGAGCACAACTGCCTGCAGAGCTTGCCAAAAATCAAATGAAACTGCTGAGGGAACATTTTCTGCAGTGTATCTTGGTCTTGTAACGCTCAGCCACATCCCATGTGTGGCCTTGTTTGTTGACCCTTGCTATTGGCAAAGGAAATAAAAAAAAGGAAAAGAGCTCAATAAGTGCTGAGAATTACAGACTGAAGAAACTTTTTATTGAGGAGTTAGAGTCTAACAAAAAACAACATATTATATAAAAATAGAAAATAAACTGGTTTTATAGGTCTGATAAGTAAACACAATGATATCATTACATCTTAGTGTATCGTAAGAATGTTATTAAAAGGATTTTTCAGAAGAAATATATTATTACTATGATTTACAATATTTAAAGAGGTTAGTTCAATAGTATACAAGGAATATTTTACCAATTTTGGCAATGATTTAGCAAAACACCTACAAGCCAAACTGTAATTTTAAGTATTTCATAGAACCACAGCAGCATATAGGGCTATTTATATGTTTAAATGCATAAAATTATTTAATTATCAAAACTGAGCTTCCAATGAATGTGTCTAGTTATTGAGATGTAGCAATGCTTTAATGAAAAAGGGTTGAACAACGAAATCTCTAACTAAAGCTGAAGGAGAATTATAGTAATGGGACAGTGTGTACCCTGATTTCACTAAATATTGGAATAAATAAAAAATAACTAACAAAGTTAATCTTTTGAATACCAATTTTTAAACAACATGCAAGACAAAGATTAAAAGGTCTGGCCACAAATATATCTACATTAGCCAAACACAAAGGAAAAAAAAAAAAAAAGAAGACGGGACTTGTAAAAATACCCTGGAGCGCAGCTTCTGACAGACCAAGAGCAGTCCAAGCAGGCTTCCCTTTATGCCCCTCAGGTCTCAGGCAGAGTTGAATTATTCGTGTATAAACTTAGTAGTAGAGAGAAAGAATTCTGCTCCGCATTTTCTGCATCAGTCTCAAAGACAGAATGCTTTAAAAAAAAAATCTTTGCAAAGGATTCGCTATATTCCTTTCCATTAGCTTTGAAATAAAGGTCCACAAAGAAATCTCACTGGTGAAGGTTAAAACACACAAGCCAAATAGTTCAGCTGTGGAAGTCCTTACCACAGACTTCTATGGAAGCTGAAAGTACAGTGTATCAGCACAGTTCAAAAGGAATCAGGCAAATTCAAGACTGACATTAAATGCAATGGTCTTGCTCTCTAGCTTAAATGCCCCTAATTTGTTGACTTCCAAAAGACTGAAGGTATACAAGAAGCTATTATTGGCTGCTGCTGAACAATATGGATAATTTTGATCAAGTATTCTCTATTCTTTTATGAATATATTTTTATTTTTCAATGAACTTAGAGTCTCTAGGGTTTTTTTTTTAAATTATTTGCTTTCTTTGATCAGGTCCTGATTGGGGTTTTTTTTGGTTGGTTGGTTGATTTTTTAATTCTCTTAAAGTATATACTTGGCTTTAATTTTTTTTTTTTAATCATTCCTTTCATGGAATATGTATTTCACTATATCTCTTTTTAACTACTACTTCTTTCTCTTCTCTGATATTTCTCTATACATTTCTCTTCTGTTACTTATAGAAATGTCAGCATGGGAACAAGACTGTAAACACACATTTTACAGATCACATAATTTGCAGAAACAAATGGAATACTGTATTTGTCATTACAAAACACTTACCTCTCCGCGTTCTCCACTCAATCCTTCTATTCCCTTTAGGAATTAATATGAAAAAAAAAATTTAAAAAGCAAGTTGAACCAAATTACTTTGAATCAAAAAACATTTTTGTCCTTTGTTTTCAATAAGTAATCACAAATGTCAATTTTTAAAGATTCTGTGATTGCTATTTGTACAAAAAAGCAAACTGCATATAAGGATGAAAAATGTGTATCATGGTGAATTAACACGTTAGTAATACCTTTAATATCATATACCAAAAGGATGAGTTGGGAATATATCATACATATTATAAACAAATAGACATAATATAGACATATAGACAAAACCTTATTCTCTCTACAAAAGAAATAAAATTTTTTGTTCTAGCAAAAGGGAACTCCGGATTCTACCTGTTTAATACTCTAACTAGACGGAAATCAAGTTCAGAGCCTTTGAAATACAAACTCAGTTTGTAAGCCAGATTTTGCATGTTGGGAAGTAGTTTTGGTGTCATTTCTGCCAAACTGTTAAATGGTGTTATTGATCGTTAAGTTCCATGGCAAGGCGGCAGTTCAGCGCAGGCTTTTTCACTTTTCTGATATACTCTTATGGACAAGGGAATCTGTATTGTATCTTTGAGAAGTCCTGGAGGCTTGAGAAACCTTGGAAGGACCTAGTGCCGTCTACCAGAAGTATCTGAATGACTGATTTTTTGGTTGCTGACCAAACTAGATAAGCATGGGAAACAATTATAGACCAAGCCTGTGTTATTTTTTCAGCAGCTTTCTTAAAAAAAAAAAACCCAAGCAACAGCAATTCAGTTGCATCACTCTATCTGAAAAAAAAATTTTCTTTCACTATCACTTTGTTTTACCTTATGATTAAAATAATAAAAATATGAAAAAATTGTCCATTATTTGCAAAAAGAAAAACCAGAAAGTTTAATTTGTAAAACATTACAGTAGGACATTACATTTGGTTAAAACCAATGATCAGCCTTTTAGTTTAAACTACTTCTTTTCAAAAATATCTGCTCAGCTTTACTACTGGACTCCTGTCAACTTACACACCCCTGAGAGTGATAATACTAGGCTAACACACAATCTAGATCTCCTGCCCATGCTCCACTGGAATCAGCTCCTGGCTAGACAGGCAGCTGTATTGATGTCGTAATTCTGAAAAAAGCAACTGTGACTTCCTTCCAAGTGTAGTTTTAGATATGTCCCTCTAACAAATACTTCTCTGTTTAGACACAACATAGATTATGCAGTTAACAAGTATTTATAAATACTAACAGTTATTTTCTGTGGTATAACAAGATAGCCAACTATGACACAATCAGAATATATTGGCCCAGAGTTAAAGAGAAACAACTGGGTCTCACTGATTTGCAGCTGAAACAGGAAACATCTGTAATTTAAGAGCACAGAAGATGTCAATAATGATTCCAGTACAGCCTAGGAGGTAATGAACTACATGAAAGTGTAGCACGGTACATCCAAAATCTTAACATCTCAAGCACCACTCTTACAACCTTTACACAAAAGCCATTTTCTGCTGTCATCTGCATTTTATATTATTTATATTTGTTTCATGAAAATTTTCCATAACTAAGGATTTAATAAAATAATCCAGAAGAAAGTACTTCTGGTCTGTTTCTCAAGATACAACGTCCCAGAACCACAGAAACATGTAGGTTGGAAGGGACCTCCATGGGTTCAGCTTCCTTTTCAGAAGAGATCCAGCTAAAGCAGCCTGCTCAACGCACTGTCCAGACAGGTTTTGCCACAATCTCTGTGAGCAGCCTGCTCCAGTGTCTGACCACCCTCAAAGCAAAATGCCTTTCCCACATATCAAGTTGGGATTTCCTGCGTTCCAACTCAGGTCCATTTCCTCTTGTCCTTCCACTGTGCACAGCTGAGAAAAGTGTGGCTCCATCTTCTCTATGTGTTGTATTTTGTTATTTTAAAACTACTAAGGTTGTTTAAGAGGGAATTTATATAAGTATTTAATCGTGTTATACATAAATATATTTCACCTGATGCAAATAACTATCCATGTTGATGGAAGTGATCTTAAGAAACAAATATGAATCATGGCTCTCTTGAACTAGGATCACTATTTTAACAGTACCTGTAAGCCTGGATTTCCTTGTCGTCCTTTTTCTCCTTTCAGTCCCTTCAGAAAAGAAGCACATTTTCTTAAAACATGCATTTATCTAGGAGACGTAATTAAACTATCAAAAATAACACAGAAATAAACCTTAAAATCTCACCCTAAACCAGGCCCAATCAATCTGAAAAGTTACTCTTCAAGAGTTCCGAGCAGAAACTGTGCAGAAGGATACTACTACTACTCTCAACACAGAAGAGCCAAGTTAGGATCTCAGTAGAGACATGATACTCTTCTTTTTCTTGTAGGTATTTCCATGACTCTTAGATAAGAAGGAGGAAGATCCCACTTGCTATATATAATACAGCAGGTAGGCAGAGGCCAGGTGACGTTACTTTGACTATGGGCATTTATGTGGTCCCACAGTGTCTGCGGCAGGCAGGGACAGCACCCATCCCCGAACAGTGCTGGGTCACGTCCCAGCCCCTTGGGGCAGCAGCACAACCCACATCCCCGAGCCCGCACCATTGCCAGGACCACAGAGCTCTGCACCGAGCGTCAATAGCCTGCTCAGCCCCAGAAACGCCGCTGGAAATTCACACTGGGCGTACTGGACATTTTTCCTTGAAGAAGAGTTAGGTCTCACTGCTGCTATTCTTCAAGCAAACCTTCTGTGGAGCTTAATCTTAAAAAAAAGCTCCTGAATTAACACCTAAGACTTGTACTAATAGCGTTGCCAAATAATTTCATTAGAAACAAAATTGATATACCTGGATACCACTTTCACCTTGGTTTCCTTTGTCGCCCTGTAAAATATTAGAAGAAAAGTCTCCATTGTAACACGATTCATCTCAAAGACATGTAGTCTGTGTTTTAATTTAACACAGTAAATACAAGAGAAGCATCTAATAGCTTTTTCTAATACTGAATGAAAACACATCACTTCATCCCTACGTACACACTGAGAAAAGTACAGAAAGTTATACGGAGAAGGGAATCTGTCATAGAAAAAACAGTCAAAAAGAAAAGCGGACACTCATATACCAAGTTACAATTAAGAAATACAACATAACAAGCTGGCAAATTCAAGAGGACTTTATCCTCTTGGTGTATGGGAGTGGAGAGGATGTAGGCAGGGAGGGGGACAGTATTTCTGACAGCTTAAATTTTATCTGAATGCTAACCACTATGCGTGCCTTCACCCACAGAGTACAAATAATTTCTGTAACACTAACTATAAACCCATTGAATGCAGAAGTTATGCATGACACACCAAAGAAAAGAATGTTTTTTTAAATCAGAAAAAAAAATATTTACATTTAATCAAAACTGTGTAAGGATTAAGTTCCACCACTTCCACCCACTCCTTCTGATTTTCATTGAAATGTTTATAGTAAATAAACATTAGCAAGGTGATTGGCAATCAGATGGTGCAAATGGTACTTAAAAGGCAGGTATCTAGGTTTATCAAGTTGTCTGAACACCATCTAATTGACACTGGAGAGAAACAGGCAGCTCTTGAAAACTATTCATGCCAGATGTATAAAATATGTACTCCCAGAATGTGCCTATCTCTCTTCGTTAACTGAAGAGGAAACTTAAAAGTTATGGGAGATGGCTCTCACCGTAACTCTGACTTCTTAAATCAATGTGACTCTGTTTAAATAGACATGCAGCAAAATGTTGGGCCGAGAACATAGCAACTCATGAAACAAAAGACAGATCTGGGGGTATGTGTGTGTGTGTGTGTGCAAGACTGCATTTAATAAAGAAAAGAATTACGATGGAGTTTTTTGGATCTGTTTTGCCAGTTTTCTTGTAAGAGCCAAACTTGTGTGTGTTTGGTTGTTTTTTGAAAAAGAGAATGTTCAGTTAAATGCTAAACAGAGTAAAGAGGAGATTCTGGCCACGGCAAATATTTTCCTGATCAAAAATCCCAGAACATAAGCAGGTATTTATACCAGCTTAAGCTATAGCTAAAAGGCTTCATTTTTTCTGTCAGATGCCCAAACTGCACTTTTTTTCCTGAATAATTCAAGTTTGTCATACTAATGACTTGTAACTCCAGTTAACCAGCAATATATATTCTGACTTGCAGCTTCATATAAAATGAATAATGACTTTTGCAAAAGCTTCTGCAGTTTAAAATTTAGAAAGGTTCCACAAATTTTAAGAAAATCTACCTTCTTAAAAACAGTATTACTGCCTTGGTACATGTCCTTACATGACCCTTAGATATTGAAACTGAATATATGGTGATAATGAAACTAATTGAACTACTGTTAGGACACTGAGTCAACTCAAGTCAGTCTTCCATTGGGCGTCAATACATTTTGAAAGACTTAAGCCAGGAAATCTTTGTCCTTATGTGCTCTGGAAATCACTGTTTTGAAACTGGCCAGAAGACTAATTTTTCTACATCTTGTCTTGGAAAACGGAACTCAGGTTCCATTACCTCATTTAGCTGAGATAACCTCATCTAAATTTGGATCATTCTCTAGCCTCCATTGACCAGGGACTTGCTTCAGTTGTCAAAACATAGGCATTTAAGATGCTCTAGGGAACCCAAGGCACCCCTGTATGTATCTACTGACGTCTGAAATACTCTAGCGTACCTGAGACATCCATACATGGCTGGTATATATGACACTGGACATACAGGAAACCTGTGCCCTTCTGGAGCAGAGGCTGAAGTCTAGTGGAATACCTCTGCGTGGGATTTTCATAAAACTTTAAATATAACACCACCCTTCTAACTTACTGTTTCTTTACCCTTCAACCTTTCTTTCCATAGTGAAGTACCTGATTCAACTCTGTTTCTGTAATGCCTTCAAAAGGTGGTGCTCTGCATTGCTGCTAATACTACAGAGATGCATTATCATTTTTTACTAACTGCTTATTTCTGTCTGACACCTTACCTGGGCTTCCTTTGCTTCTACAGGATTTCCTGTTTATTCTGAAATCCGTAATTTGAATATGTAATGAAGGAATCTTTGCCCTACTTGAGACTCCAGTATTTCCCAAGAAACACTGGTAGATTTCCAACACAAGTGTCAGATATGTTACCTAAACACACTTGATTTCTTTTTATATAAATTTTTTCTATATTTTCAAATTTGAAGTTATTATTAAATCAGTTCCAGTATAATTTAAAATATAATTTTAACTCATGCATCTGTGTTCACTTAATGTAAAAGTAATATTAAATTTTTAAATTTAAACTTTACATTTAAATATTAAATTTGGGTTCATAGCAAATATAGCAACATTTTTAGTCCAACAACTTGCTGCTTGAATAAAGATCTAGTTTGAACAGTTGCAGGTAAAGCCTGTTAGGTATACTAAAGCCTGTTAGGTATACTAAACTATATCCTAAGGAAACAAACCTATCTGTTACATGACATCAGATCACTTATACTGCTCCAAAGAAACAGTATAACATTAAAATAAGCTTTATACTTGTACATGCCAATTAAGAAACTCACTGTAAAAAAAATTATGTTTTCCCATAAAAATACAATGAAATAATGAAAGTAACAGCAGTACTCATTATCTTGCAAAGCAATGAAACATTTTATCTTCAGGATGCACATATTATTGCTTTAAAAGTGTCCAGAATAAATGGACACAAGTCAGAACTTCAGTTACAATTAGAATTAATTGATTTACAGTAGTGGAATTAATTTGACTTCAACAACTTTTGAACCATGAGAGCTGACAGGTGTTCAACCCTGAAATTCTCCTCAAATCATGTCATTGAAGATTACAGTGAATAATTTTTCCCCAGCTGTTTCAAATAAACATGCAGTGTTTCCTTCACATAAATTTGCCTAATAGCATATGTAAAATACAAGTTCTTGGTCTTTCTCTGTTTCTTGGTTAAGAAGAAAGGTGCTGTCCTGAAAAAAACATCATCCAGTAAACACAGCTCTGTTAAGTTCTTCGTAGTTACCCACAGGGCACAAAGAGTAATGATTTTCAATTACTTCTAATTTTCAGGTTCTTAAATCCCATTCTACAGACAAAGCATAGCTGATTTTTCCTCAAGAGGCTCAGTTCACACTCCTGTGAGTTCTGTGAGTTACAGTAAGACAAAAATAAGTCAGTATTTTAAAACAAGAAATGTTCCAGGGGCTTTCCAGCTTCCAGTCAAACAAAAAGTTCTGCCTCATTGGCTGAGACAAAACTGAAAGATTTCAACCACGCCGGAGATTTTTAGTTGAATGCTGTCATCTTATAGAATAAAATCTCAAGGAAAGCATTTAATGTAATGTTAATTACAGCTTTAAGTTACGCAAAAAGCTGTGTGCTTGAATTTCAAAACATACCAAAGAACAATACCGCCTATAATCTTTTCAATCTGGGACTCCTTAAAGACATGTGACTGTTAGAAAATCCTACATACCTAGACTTTAAAAATAAGGACGACTATCCAGAGAAGTCAAACATCAATATGAAATTTTACAATGTGTTCACAAAACAGTTCTTCAGCAATGAAGAATTTCAGCACAACCACATCTATAGCAGTGTTTGACAGATGTAAGGCTGCACCAAGACATGGTGAGATCCTTGAAAGCATGATCTTTATGAGAACTCAGTATGCAAGAGGAATAAACATAGGTTTGTCTGAAAAGAAGAAATAAATTTCAACCTGAACAGTAGAAGTAGGCTCCATCTAACCTAAATTTTACCATCTAAAATTTCAACATTTAATTTAGCTAACTGTCTAGGTTTCAGCTACAATCAAAGAAAGGTGTAGAGATGCGAATTAATGACTGACGAAGTAGCTCAGACCCTCTCAGCTAAATACGGAGAGAACCCGGACAGCTTGGTTAGATCAGATAACTCAGAACGGCTATGGCTTACTGAGCTGAATGTGTCGCAGCTGCCGGGAGTTAATTGCTCCAGTTCTTATGGGAACTCCACAAAAGACTTTGTACTATAGACTTTATAGATACAGCACTTGCTATAAGATAAAGTAAATATAGAATCATGGATCATACCATTATGTACTGTAATTCATAATGGAAATTTCATTAAGAGCTATGTTGCAGCATTTTCTGTTAACAGTTTCTCCGTTTTGGCCATTCTCTCCTCCCTATGAAAAAAGACAGTTTTTCTAAACAATGGGCCTTCTAAAATATACCAACTATTCTCTGATAATAATGATGTATTTAGAAAAAGGATTTCCTTTACTAATGATCACTTATAAGAAAATAAAAGATGCAATTAATGTAAAACTGGAAAAAACACTTACCTTTATACCCTGGGTACCAGGAATGCCTGGGTAGCCTGGTTCACCTGGAGCACCTGGTACTCCTAGTTCTCCCTGAGTAACACAATAGCTTTGTGTCAGTGATGTGCTGTGTGTAAAAACATATATTGCATGTTTTCTCAAGGTCACATGATATGCTTTGGCTATATTTTGGAATTTTATAACTGAGGATGATTGAAATATCCAGAGAATTTGTGAAGGGATGTTGAATACAGAGAAGCCACAAAAGGACCCCTAATTCTTAACCTCAGTTTTCCAGTATCTATCTTTTTTAATAGCCTTTTAATACAGTTGATGTTGATTTTTCAAAATTACACAAATAAAACTATCTGAAGCAATGGCAATGTTTGCAAGTTTGAACTTCATGAACAGCTGACATTGCCTAAAATCTAGTATAAAATTAGTAAGAATAAGCCATCAAATGAATTCTGATGCAATTTTATGTTTAGTACCATTTTATTTTGAAACAAACTGCCTTCTAACTAATCATGGAAACTCATGGAAAATCAGTAAATCATGGAAAAGCAAATCAATCCCTTCTTCAACCAGAATACTTCCAGATTTATATTTACCTTGGCTCCTGATGATCCTGGTTTCCCCTGTATTCCAGGTTCGCCTTTATCACCCTATATATCAATACGAGAGTGTGGCTGATACATCAGTATGTTTTGTCACAGGTGGTAGGACTAGCAAACATAAACAGACATTGCTGGGAAATTGGCTCTTAAAAATAGGCACAGGTAGTGACTAAAAGGCTAAAGTTCTGCTCCCTTAAAGCAAACCTAAAGTTTCAACTTTCTCTCAGGAAAGGTGAGATACTGATGCCAAAACGTGATCCAAGAGCCTCTGCTCACTTCTCCCTTCCCCACCTGCCTAATTGCCCTTGCCTGGTCACACCGTGTTTGTGGGTACTGACTTCACATTTCCACCATCTTATTCAATAAAACTCTGAGAATCCTCGGACCTCTCTGAGACAAAATGTTTATTTATGTTTTGGTTTTTATTGTAGCATAAGGAATTAGGCATATATTCAGCATGGGGATTTTCATTAAAATCTAAGAATTATTGATTACTTCAAGATACTCTTCTGTAAGAATGAGCTTATTATGAATAATGCTGCGAGAATCAGCTTAGATTCTGAATGAGAGATAAATATACAAAACAAAAGCATTTCCACAAATGAAAATAAAGCTAATTAATTTTTAGTCATTTCATAGGTATTCAATCTTCTTGACCATAGCAAACATTGACCACTTTAAAAAACTGTTACCTTCAGTACACAATTTTAAATAAATACATGGGTGAAAATGGAGCTAAATGTAAATACAAAGTTGGGAAATGGATTCTATATTCCTAAATATTCTCTAGCACATACAATTCAGTGCTTACTGGCCAAAACTCATCTTGGATTAAATTAAAAGGTTACACTAACAGATCTGGATTTATAGTATCTATTTTAGTTTCTGAGTGCATGGGTGAAATTAATTCTTGCTGTAGCTGCAGTGCAATCAATAAAGTTACATTTGAAATAAATTTGGCTCCTCGGGTGGAAAAAGCAGCACATAACATTATTTAACACAATTAAAATATAAATAAATATAACATGAGCAGAACGTTCTGATGTATACTGAGAATTATCTGGCTCCCAGCATTGCAGAACATTTTCCAGGACTGCGAAGCTGAAGCAAACTCTCATGACCATTTCTGCAATTGTTCCAAACCTCATGGATGACAGGCACCATTTGCTGAGCTGTATTAAGCTCTCTTGAGACTGAACTATCATACAATATAATATATGGAAAATCATACAGCTACTCACCAATATTCAACATACCAAAAAATTAGCTGCAAAATCCTGGCGCTTTCTCATCTATAATGCAGTCATTTATCAAAGTCACAAGCAAATTAACACAAACACTTACCTTAGGCCCAGGAGCTCCAGGTAGACCAAATGAGCCTTCTGGTCCCATCAAACCCTATTTATTTGTGAAAAAGGCAGAGACATTTCTGCATTAAGCTAGAGGAATAACAGCTTCAGTATAGCGTATTACTATTATTAGTATTATATTTCTATAGTGAAATAAATAGGTCAGGAAATATAATGTCTTTCATCATATTACTATAGAGGCTGTAGCTCTGATACAGCACAGTGGATTATTTAGACCTTCTGTGGCCTAAGGAAGGGCTACTGTGCAATGGAAAAAACCATGCCAGAAAAAAACACAGTGCTGTCATGAAATACTCCTGAGAGAAAAACACCGTCTTGTATGATCTAATCTGTAACATATCTTTACTATGCCCTTAGCTGTAATTGAAAGTGACACAGGAGTTTCTTAGTTCCCATTTAGGGTTCCCCAAACCAGCAAAAGTACATGTGGCATTTCATAATTCTCTTCCTTCTTTCCGACTGTGTGTCCCTCAAAGGCTGCCATGCCTCGACTCCTTTTGCAAACTTTGTGGAGATCAGTAGCAGTTAACTTTGGGGCTACACCTTCGCATCTTCTCCAGAATCTTCAGAATTGAACTGTTCATTCCAGAACCCAATAACATCTGCCATTTCAGATCATGACACTTCAGCACATGTACAAAGCCAGAGCATTGCCAAAACGGTCCCTTGGACTCCTCTCATAGAAATGTGTTGATAAAGGCATGTTTAGTTGTCTTTGTTCCATACATAAAATAAGCACTAAAGGGTGTTAAACCATCAAATGGCTGGCTTGCTTGATTTCTGTTTAAAGCTACTCTCAAGTATACATTAGAAAATAAGACTTTTTTTAAAAATCATACTTTCCAGGAAGGAATGCCCATTTACAGTATTTTCTACATCTGGTGTTAATGTATGTCTTTCTCACCACTTCATCTCACTGCTCTTTGACTCTATGATACATGCTGATGTCAATGAAAGCAATATACCATTATTTTTTATTTGGACTTGAGTATATACTCTGAACTATGATCTCCTGTAAGAGTGTTCTTAAGATACAGCATAAAATAAAAGCATGATAATACAGAAAGACAAACACTTAAATAAGGCCTGGAAATCTAACTTGTCAGAGATGAAGTTTTATCAAGGATTCTAATTGATAGTATTTCCAAAACCTACTATTATTGTTAGTTAATCTTTGCTTTCATATAGATAAAAACAACCACCTTCCATTTAGTACTAAATACGCAGTTCCATGACATTATCTTAGACCTCCTTAAAAAGTTACATGTGATCAAAAATAAATGTATGTCTACAGTAATTTGTTACACAGAGTGTAATTCAGTTTTGCAAAAAAAAATAACTTTCTTTGCTAAAACTAAAAGGATGACTTTGTTTTTGCAAATACAAGAGCAAATGCAGAATTTTTGGAACAAGAAGTAATTCTTTGTAGCCAGGGATTTCAGCATTTCATCAATTTTCTGGTATTTCACCTGTGCTTTACTGTTAACTGAGGCAGCACAGATTAACTCAGGTTTCTTTCCTGCTGTGTTGTAAGAAAGTTCTGGTCACCAAAACTTTCCATCAATAAACATAGCAACTTGCTCTTTATGCCACAGGCTTCACAGGTCTGTGAAGACATATAAATCATAGAATCATAGAATGGCTTAGGTTGGAAGGGACCTTAAATAGTATCAATCATAAGACTAAAACTTGAGTAACTTCACTGCCAATTTTCCTCAGTCTCAGACTTTTCCCATTCAGTCAATTGCACATGAAAAATCTTCTATTAAACTTCAGTTTCTCTAAAATAACTAATAATATCATGCATCCAATAATTTCCAACAGTTTTGTGAACTTTGAAGATTAGATCTGCTTGTTTTTACTTACATAGAAAATCAGTCATCTTACCAAAATGATGCAGTTAATCTAGTGTAATCTATTATTTGGTAAATAGAAGTTTACTATACCCTATGCCATTTCTTTCATAATTTTGGCATAGAAATTACCAATTCCTCTCCAGCTGGAGTGAAGTTTCTGAGGTCTGCTTCCACTCATAACCTAAGAGACAGTGTATTCCCATAAGCCATTTGCTTATGGCCTATGTTCAGCACCAGCTTTGTTACAACAAGCATAAGAAAATATTAATTTGTTTTTGGAACCTAACCTTGATTATATTAAGACTGTCTTAATTCACTTGCACATCAGGCCTGCTTCTTCACTTTTTCTCTTTTTATTTACATAGCAAAATAAGGTTTTATTAATTTTCACTTCACTGTAACGCTTAATTCAATTTGGCTGTTTTAAATCAAATTTCATGTTATCTATTGACCTCTTTGCTTCTGAAATACAGCTCTCTTCATTGTGTGATCCTTTTTGCATTCCTTGAAGGCTACCTTCCTTTTCCAAAACCACTGTGAAATTCTTATTTTCTTCTCTTCAGACTCCTGTTCTGTGCTCATTACCAGCACATTAATCAGCAGCAAAAAGCAAGCACAAGTTTGGGAAGGGATCATGGCAAGGGATGGGAAACGTGGCTGGAGGATTTCTGGCTCCTTTCACATTGCCACCTCAGCGTAGCCTGGGGTTTCAAGTCAAGTCATGTAACATGCCGAGAGCCTACCCCCTACCAGCTCCACACTAGATCACTTCTAGTTTATGCCCACGCCAGTCCTTGGATTACAGAAGTGTTGACATTCATCGCAAATGTCCCTCCTTCAATTTATCTTATACAAAGTGGAAATACTATGTGTACAGAATAGTGATTTTTTTTTAATCAGATATGTGTATATATCCATGCTGACAGGCAAGCATATACTAGAGAAGGTAAATCAGAAAATACCTTTAGTATAACTAAAGGTCAGGCATACATCTGCAGGAAAGGGAGAAATAAAACCCAGTTGTCCTGGCTTTCTTTCCTGCACTTTCATTACTAGGCCATATTTAATGTATTTCATTTTAAAAACTACAGGAAGACAACTACATGAAATCAGTACACTGCAAGAAGAAAACTCTCAGATGCAATATAGGAAAAGCTTGAGAACATAATCTGAAAACTATGGCATGTAAAATTAAAAGAGAAGAGCATGTCCTGAATAAAAATAAAGAACAACTCAAGGACGTAAAATGTAGCATTATTCCCCCATTTTCCAGAGCTGACACTATTTATGTGGCAGATAAATTAATAAATTACTGATGTTGGCAATGTAATAGGGATAGTTATTACTGAAGAAGAACTTGTTACTGAAGAATTTTCCCAAGGTATTAATAGACCATCCACAAGCTTTCCATCTGTTTTTTCTGGAACAAACATATTCAGTGTGACTAATACAAGGAAAATCCCACTATCTTTTCTGGTTGAAATTCCCTAATGTCATATAATGTATTCAAATATTCCATGCATGAATTTCCTACTTATTTTATCAGGTGACAAACGATACATTAAATAAGTTGACAGGAAACATGAATAAATTATTTTCAAGTGTAAAGAACCAGATGTTATTTATCTGAATAAAATTTGAAGAAAACATGGCAGGTAAGTTACTTGAATAAATATGTACACTTTGGAATCCCACGAGGCTTTATTATAGCTGATGATACAGCCTTCCCTCTGGCATTCTGTTCAACTTTGCTCAGAAAGAAACAGAGAAAAAATTTCCAGCAACAGGCGATAAAAATGATTAGGGGCACAGGTGAGAGACCAAATGTGCATGTGTTAACTAGGAGTAGGGACATCTGAACTTCCAGTTCAGGCAATGTTTCGTCCAAATTTGATCTAAACAAGAGCAATAACTGGTTGTCAAGGAAATTTATTCTTTCCAGAGAAGATCTTTAGGTGGCTGAAAAAGTCCGTTAAGTTCATGAAAAGAAAATTAACCAGTGTACTCACTTTATACAAAAGGGCTTCCGACAGCTGTAATGTAGTGGTCATGCCTGTGCTAGAGTCAGGAAAGGAAGAGCTGCTGGATGTATGCAGGGTACCTGTATATTGTGCAGGACATTCTGAATGTATTGGGTGACAGAGCGGCCCAGAATTTGTAAAACTGGTTTCAAACTTTCTCTCCAAGCAGGGTTGCATTGGTTTTAATTGACCATATATTTTATTAAGGAACTGTGAGCATGGAAAAAGAAGTGAGCTCTTCAATACATTTATAGACATTCATAAGCCTATTCATAAACTTTGTTATCTGGAAACCAGAGTCGTTTTTTTAAACCTAGCATTATTCAGAGAGCAAGTTCAGGGCTCTCTCCTTTGCCCGTGGTTATCTACAGAGATAGAGGAGAAAGCACAAACAACACCCTTAGTTCTTCCAAATTTCCTTTGATGAAAAACAATAAAACAAAAAGTGAAAAATTAAGAAAAGAAATAGGAAATAAGATGAGATATGTGGACTGTACAACTTCGAAAAGTCAGTCTATTTACAGTTTAACAACCGCCTCAGCTTCTTCAAGTGATAATCCACATACCCATTCGGAGTCCACATGACTAAGCAGTATTCAGCACAATCAGAGCATGCTAAAGTAAAGATTTAAGAGTCCTTTGTGGAATCAATGATCTCAGCATCATTCTGACAAATGCACAATCGAAAGCAAAAGACCACCTCAAAAATGGTGAGGTTTACTTGTGATGGGACAGATGTATATTACTGGACACAGCAAGCCTTGACTTACAGGGTGTGTGATCATTCCTGCCTCTGGAGGTCTGAACAACCTGACTGATTACAAATGAAGTCTAGCACCTGGTCTAAGTGCAATTCAGATTGCATATAGAAACTTGGGAGGGGTCTGCAAATATATTCCCTCTGAAGAGTAAAGCTAGACTACTATTCAGCCTGAAGCATCTGAAGTTCATCCACCTTCTGACTGGAGAGAAAAGACAACCTTGGCAGAAAAACAGAACAAATGGCCAGTGAAAAACAAGAAGCCTTCCCACAATGGACGTAATATTCTATTAAATCAAAGACCCTCTCACCAAATAATCGACCAAATAATCGCATATAAAATGACAAAATCCTAATAAATTTGGGGCAGAAAAAATACAGACATGCTTTCAGGGAGAGGGCAGTGGGAGTTACAGATACTGAAAGGACTTTAACTGAACTGATGCACATAATCAAAACTTCAACACTAAGATACAACAAAAAATAGCAAGGACAGAGAGGACTCAGGTTTAGGTAAGCCTTAGGCCAAGTACATGCTCTGTTTAGCCAGGTAGTCATATATTGCTCTTATTACCAGGAGTAACTGGAGAAGAACAGGCTCTTTCTAGAAATAAGGAAGCATCCAGCATCCACATGTGTTGTGTACAGTCTTCTCTAAATCCTTTACTGTCAGGTCTGCTGTGTGTGAGAAGAGCATGGGACTCCTTATCACCAAGCTCAGAAAATCCACAAACCAAAACTGTCTTAGCTGGCCAGACGCAGGCAAAATCGGGTAAACTGCGTCTGACTTCGTCTTTTGGTTATCCTTAGACAGCCATGGAAAAGGCATAAAGCATTCTCTCTCTCTCTGACTTCCAACTCCCAAAGTGTAGAACTCTAAAGGAAAGCAGACTGTATTTCCAGTTGAAAGCAACAGAGAGAAAATTTTGGAAAACCCCATTCATTAAAATGGCATCAAGAACAAATTTCCCACTGCTGATTCAATATTCTAAAGCGAATGAGAGCGTCTGACATCATGTTCAAGACTCACATGTGACTCAGATATCTGACAAAACAATTGCAATATCTTCCCAGAAAAGAAGAAAATCCCTTTCATTACTTTGCTTGGGGATGGAAACTATCATGTTTTCAGTCACTATTTGCTTATACTGAGCCCTTAACTTGGGATCCCCCCTAAAGCTCTGAGTTCCAGTACGTCAATATGTATTTTCTTTTCCTCTGGAGAAAAAGTTCTCCTGGTTTTGAGTACCTTGTCTTAGGAGGGTAACATGCATCTGCAACAATCTGGACAGAGAAGTGCCATACCCTGAGGAACATTCCAGAACTCATATATAAATGACCCTTCAGCTAGTAGTTACCTTCACACTCAGATGGTTAATTTGGCATGCAGCAACATGTAGTTACGCAAGACTGCACGTACCAAGACGGTCAGACATATGTGCTGCTAACCTTCATCCAAACAAGGATTCTCTTTAGAACGGGGAATGATACAGCGGGATGTAAGCCCCAATTAATTTGGATATCAGGTCTGCCCTTATGTACTCTAAAAGGTGGTAACCTTAACTAGGGTTTGAGAGAGATTCAGCAAGAAAGACAGAGGATAAAAAGGTCCACACTGAGATCCTTGGCACTCCCTTTCTTCAACGTTCCTGTCACCCACCAAAATGAGGCACAAGCTATGACAACAACCTGGCTAAACACCACTGGAGTCACTGAAAGCAGAAAAGAAAGGTCCCTGAAACGGTTATTCCTGTCCTACCATGGAAGGTAGATACCGACAGTAAGGTGGCCTTGACAGTAAGGTGGCCTTAGCAGTGTGACAGTAGGCATCCAGATGACTGAGGAATGAACACAAGTCCCTTTTAGAGAGCCACTAACTATCCTGTATTTGACCTTGCAGATACAAGTATCAATTTCTGTAAGTTCAGAATGAGGCCTTCTCCCTTTCTTCTACTTTTAACACTACAAAGTGGCATCTGAAATCCCTTTGTCTTTTGGAATGGATGAAATCCAGCCTGACGGCTGGATGTCAAGAGGAACTTCACTACTGATGAAGCATTTTCATAGGGAAAGACCTTGAAATGAGATGGGGTAAATAAACAGAGACAGGCAAGTTATGAAGCTGACCAATACAATCTGTTAACAATCGCCAAAATACAAGAACCTATAGCAATGTTCTCTCGCCTGTTGCTAAAATATCAAGAGGCTTAACGTAATGGCAAGGGTAGCAGAGAGAACAGTTCACAGCTTTCACCCATAATTTCCACACTTCAAATATGCCACTGGGGTAAAAGCTTACATTTGCCATAGCCTTATCTTTTGCTGCTGCTAGAAGCAATACTGCGACTAACCATAGCTTCCCTGTTTCAGAATAAAATGGTCAGTGCCATTTGTACCTACAATGCAGGCATCACTATCCAAGCTTCTCAGTCTCTTCTTCCGATTCATGAATGGATCTGCTTATTTCTAATGATTTTTCTGAAGCTCTATCCAGAGCCTTTCCTTATTGCTGCTATTCAAATCCCTCAGCTTTGTCCAGGTATTTTCAATTACTACTTCCTTTTACCCTTCCATTTCAGAAAGAATTAATTAGCAAGAGAATTATTGCTCTGAGATAAATTTTTGTAAAAAGTGTTTCTATGTTAGTCTCTTATTTGTCAAAGCAATACTATCAAAGCATTTATAAGAAACTGATACTTCTTCTTGGTTCAGATATTAGAAAACTGATCACTATTGTTATTAAAATCAAAATCACAGAGTTGGACTCGGTGATTATTTATCTTCAAATGCATTTTCCAAGCTGAAGAAACTACTCAGTATCTTACAGTTTCCCACGTAATCATATTTATCTCAGTAATAACACTACAGAAATGCTGAAATTTCCCAATTAAAGATTTTCACTGAACTGCTTTCTTGGCTGCCTGAGAAACTGAAGTTTCTTCTGTTTGGACCAGGCATGGACAAGCCCATTACACGTACAACATATAGTGAATCTCAAGATGAGGCAACAAGGGAAGAAAAAAGCAAGTGATCTTTTTCCCATTGTTGTCACACATTAAAACATTTGCATATGCCATTCAGATACGAATCAGTAAGTGTTATCTACTTTTTTCCCTGACAAGTGTTACTAATTCTGTAGCCTGAATACAACTGCACAAAAATCTCTTATACTACCATATGGCTTATACACTAAGAATAAACAATCAGTTTCTCAGAAGGTTAAAACTTTTTAGTCATTTAGTGCTCCATTGTCCATAGAAATAATAGCATAAGTCTTAATTCTGTACTTAATTCTCTACAGTATTTACTTCATTCTAGCAGTAACAGTCTATATTGATCTGCTTGAGGTCGAATATAGGGTGAAACATAGGTTCTTTAACTAAATAACAAGTCACAGTAAGCAGCTTATTTATGATGCTAAGCCATGTATCTCAGCAAAGTCAGAAGCATTTTAGTCAGCAAAGAAGTTAAAATATATCAGCAAAGAAGATAAAACAACTCAAGCACAAACCGAAATCTGCAAAAGGACATGTTAACAGTAAGGACGATTAATAATGGAACCATGTAAACATTTTTGAGCTTTTCAGTAGAAAAGATTATTTTTTACAGCAGTGTATATTCAACCAGTGATGAAATTCCTACTAACTAATGAAAGATCTCTATACAGCTTAAAGCAGCTGTCCCTTTTGCTTTTAAAATTTCCATTTTTTAAAATATATATATACTCACACCAACTTTCAGAACACGTTTTACTGCTGTGATTTCTAAAGGATTATAAAGAACATGGAAATCACCCTACTCAGTAACACAGATGTGATAAGCTGGACTGTCCAAAAAGAATTAATTATTTTCAGTCTCCTACATTCCGAAATAAAAGTCTCTCTTTTAGCAGTTTCAGAATTCAGCGATCTCAGCAATTCTCACAGTCTTTGTCAAAAGAGCACTATCACAAAAGTATCCTGAAATTAATCTTCAGAAATCCATTGCACACTATGACAATATTTGTCAGTCTTAACTTTCAAAATAAATTTACTTGAGGACTTTCAAAGTTAATTCAAAGTTAATTAATTCAGAGAGTAAATTCAGACTAATGTGTTTGCAGGATTTGTTTATCAAAATGTGCAATTAGGAAATAATCAATTTTAAAAGAAATGTGGTTATATAATATTTTGGGGAGAATTCAGAGATTAGACTTTGCCTGATCATATTTGCCAACCAGAAAGTGCTAGATTGCTACCGTATTTGCTATTGCTTGTTTGCTTATTACAAGTAGAGAAAGCATCAGAATTAATTGTTCATAATAACACCATTTTGCAAACTTACAGTATCCCCTGGTGACCCTTTTGCTCCTGGTTGACCCGGTGGTCCAATTTCACCCTATATTTTTTACATAAAGAGAAGAATCCTGTGATTTATGTATGTATAGTTAACAAATTTGTTAAATATTCTTTAATTACGCAGATTTATTTAGTTAGATTTCTCAAAGTATTATGAAATCAACTTTGTTACTTTTAAATTATTCATTCCTTCTGGAATAGTTGAAATAAAACCTAATGAGAGATTTTTCAAACACGCCACAAAGAATTTGGAGCACATCTCCATTCATTTGCAGCATGATTTGATGTCCTAAATGCCCACTATGAAAACTCTCCTCTGAGCACAGACTGAACCCTTACTTTGGAACGGGTACATATATGCACAGGTTTTAACCGTGTTTTGAACTATCAGTACCTTTTGTCCTTTTGCTCCTTGATTTCCAGGGATTCCAGGAATTCCCTGAGGGGGGAAAAGAAAACCTTTTAAATATATGGAATAGTTTCTCCAGAAAATAATATATAACTCTCCCTTCATGTCCTCATAAATTTAACATTTGTCATGTGATTGGGGTTCAAAATATGGACAGGAAATAAAAAAAAACAAAACACAAACACGTAAGAGAAAAGAGCTTCAGCTGGAAACACGCAAACTATTTCATCTGGGGAAACGGGGAAACGCTCATGTTCAGTCGCTCCCCAGTGCTTTCGTGCCAGGAGTCCCCATCTGCCACTGGGCAGGCTCACACGCGCCTGGTTGCCCACCAAGGCTGCAGCGCTTTACTGAAAGCCCTGACACAGGGAAAGAAACTGCTTTTCATTACCCACAACATTTCCCACATAAGACAGAGCAAAAGTCCTGGCCAACAGGACCATGAGTATGACAAATCCTATTTTCCTGTCTAAAATACAGTGATTGTAACAGCACACAAGAGATAGCTATAATTATACTTGATGTATGCTAGCTTCCACCTCCGTAAATACCTGAAGATCTGTCATCTCCTCAGCATCATTGCTCATTTAGCTTTACAGTGTATCTCACAGTTTTCTTACAGTGATCATTAATTGAACATAATTCAGTTTTAAAATAAAACTCCGTATATACTTAAAACTGCAGTCTACATTCAGTTAATCTATTTTTTCTCTCAAGTAAAACTATTCAAATTTGTTTGACTGACACTGTTCTTACTTGTACCACCATTAATCTGCAGCAAGAATTTGGCTTACAAACTTTACATTTAATCTAATACTGAAATTAATACGCTGCAGTGAAAACAAGAGGACTGTTCTAGACACCACCAAAACAAATGCACTCTGTGGGGAAAAAAAAAAATAACATGAATGTAACAACCAGGAATAACCTGATAGTTTCCATATGGATTATATCTGTGCAACGCTGGCTTGGAATTGGCATTGTTTTGCAGTTTGCACCCAGCTTCTAATTAATAATAACCCCATCAAGCAGAAACAGTTCATTGGTCAATGGCACATGAGTTAACAATGACATCCTAAACATTTTCCAGGTCATCAAAATTCCAATGTACCTATCATTAAAAGAAGACATCAAAGAATATAATAAAAAGAACTGGAAAACAATGCTTCATTCTAAGACTTCTGCTCACATTGTGTAACATAACTCTTCTTGCTCAACTTTTCCCCAAAACCATCTTGGATCTTCTGCATAAATAAAGATATGGGAAATAGGGCATATTTATCACCACATTTAGGAATTTCCAGGCCTGTCCAGGAGTTCTCAGTATAATTATTTAACAGTTAATTTCTGTGGCTGTAAAATATAAAGCTAAATTATATGTACCTGTAATACAAAACCGAATTTCACATACGCTGAAAAAACCTCCCACTAGGCAGCAACCTTCCCCTACGGGAAGGATGTACCAAAGCTTTCCATGGTTATGTTTCTATGCTATTTGCAGGGCTGAGAGAAGATAGTTCTACATACTTATCCAACACAGTGAAAGATGTACCATTATATAAGCATGCCTAAAAGAAGAAACACAACGTCTCACTAAGCCGTGTTGAACTTCCTTGGCTAAAAGAAATTGCTGATACAAGACATTTGACTTTACCTTTACATCAGTGGCAAAGGATAAAACTCAAACAACTGTAAAACTAAGTCATATTTCCTTTTCTTTTTTTTTCTTCTGATTGACTCTGCACTACTGAAGTACATGGAACTTATGCTCTTATTTCAGTGGGAGCTGGTCCAGACCCTTAAAATTCTCTTATGGCTCATTGACGTTCACTCAGCTAAGAATGAGTCTATCATTTATGCTAATGTGAGTGATTCCCAGGGGTGGAGATTTTCAGTTATTACTTACATGTCAGCTGCCACAAAAGAAGGAGAATGAAGTGGCTACTTTGGTCACAAAGAATGAGTTTTTCCCATGAGAGTTATTTTTCTGTATAGCTTCCATGATTCAGTAATTACAAAGACTAATTTCAGTAGGATCAGCTCCAGGATGCCTAAGAAATTAAATTTGCTTTCCTTCTCATTATCTATTCTCAATCTATTACTTCCTTTTACATGGATAATCTCTGGTTATGCCAATTAGAATTATTTGCACTCTCCCAGAAGACAAGGTTAAAAAGTAGTTTAGATATCCTGAGTTTCCTCCCTAACTTCTAGGTCAAAAGCCAAACCAAGCTTTGGAAATGTGCCTTGTTCCTAAACAGAAATTTCACACGCAGTACAAATCGTCGGAATCTGAGCATTTTTTTGTCCACCATGAGTAATAAGGCACTTTTAATAGGAAGTTATGTTTAATAGGGTGACATAACACTAACTAAACTATCAAAATACATACTTACTCTAATTATAAAAAAAATATATTCTTACTTTAAAGCATGGAGTGAAGCAACTAGTTTTACTCCATTTGTAAGATAAAAATGTTATTTTTGTGAAGAGTATATTGTAACTGAAAATATCACAAATGCCTGTGTTTAATCAAAACTTAATATGAAACAGATTCATCACGCAATTTTTCTGCCACTAAGGGAAACACAATGTTTGGAACTACTACAAATGGGAAAACTGCCACCCACTGGGAGTAACAGAATCAATGCTATGGAATAATTCATGATTCACTGGCCTATGGAAAAAAAAAGCTGCCTTTGGGGATGTCCTTTGCAAAGCTATCAAGCAACATTTTGTTCATATGAAATAAGAAAACGGGGTTGTAAATCTAGATTTTCCTTTCTTTGTCTTTCCAGAAAACTTATTTTAAATGGTTTGTACTTATCATATATGCAGTTATAATACCAATAAAGCATAGCATTACTTTTTCAGCCCAAATACCTAAAAATGAAAGCATCTACTGCGCTTCTGTCCTTAAGCGAGCTGGACCATCTCACACTTCTGAATCGGTTAATTTGCTCCCTTTTTTCTTTTACATCAAATTTCAGGTCAGGTTTATTCAGTGTTTCTTCATATTTAAAAACTAAATTTATTGCAAGCTGTACCATTGCCTTAGTTCTTTCAGCATCATCAGTCTGACTTCCTCAATTACCTTTATTTCATTCAAATGACTTCCTCCCTTCTCTGAAATTTTCCCTTAAATGGGAAGTCTTCCCTTACTGCATAAAAGACCGTTTTATTTTATTTCTATTTATTTATTCATTATTTTAGCCTTAATCAGCAAGTGCTAATAATCACATGAATTTAAAACCAGCAAGATAGCCTAGTAAACCTAATTCCTTGGTTTAAAAACCTGTCTATTCTAAAGATTCTCAGCTGCGGTTTTATCACACACTGCTGAGTTTGTGCCTAAAACCTAACGTGATCAGGCATCAGTCTGGCAGCTAACCCAGATTTTTTATTTATTGAGACACTACTGCCTTTACCCTTTATTCAGCCTCCTTTGCCTATTTCATCATTTATCTTCCACCCCATGTTACCTATGTGTACCTAGAAGCCTGTCAGCTTTCTAAGCTCGTTACAGACCTGGGGAGGCTTTGCAGGGTACCGGGACCTAAAGTGACACCTGAATTCTGTGTAGGTAACTGGAATCGTCTCTGGTGTCACTCACTGAAGGTGCTGTGGAATAGCTGATCTACCCTTTGAAAAAGATGTCAGTCTGCTGTAAGAACATGCCAGATGTTGCAGTTGCCCTCATACATCTCCAATGGCTCTCAGTGCCAGCGCCTAGGCGACCAAATCCCACACACCTTGACGTCTTGTTTTCTGGAGCAAAAATGACCTTTTTTTCTCTGCTTTGCTTATTTGTATATGCCTGGTGTGATAGATCTCTATAGGCTCAGATAGCAAAAGCTTCTGACACAGTCTTCACATTGGCTAGGAATCACAAGACATGTAAGTGTAAAGTAGGATATCCAAAGGTAAAAGGAGGTATGGGTATGTTTTACTCGCAAGAAATAGCAATGCTTCGCCATGGGTCTCACAGCTTCATAGCAGAATGAAGCTCATCTGGGTATGCAACTAAATCCCTGATGCAATCTTCCTCAGCTGCACCCCGCCCCAGCTGGGACTTCAGAACACCCAACAGCATGAATTTGTTTCTATTGTGATGATGAGCTTCAAGGATGACAGTATTTTATCCCAGTTTTAGCAATTTAAATAAATCTTCCATTCTTTGATAATACCTGGCAGATGCAATGGATTTAACTGTAAAAGGAACATGGTTTCACAATCCCTGGAAAATCTTTCCTGTAGCTTTCATTAATCATGAAGTGTCTATTTTTGTTTTGGATGATATTAAACAGTTGGATTTTTTTCCATGCAGCCCCACAAAATATCCATTAAGTAAACTGCCTGAGGCCTTATATACAGATCAACTAGGTGTAAGCATTTTTATGTAAGCCACAAGCTACATTTCTTAAAATATTGTTCCCACTTTCTCTAGCTAGTATTGTGGATTATTTGTATCTCCCTCATGCTCAACTTTATGCTTGCAAACAGCAGAAGAAACCATGCATAAAAACTTTTCCTAGAACAAAATAAAACAAAAACTATTTTACTCCTGAAATGAATTAGTATTAGCATATTCTATTCTTTATTTTCTGCTACTGTCTTCAATATTCCCCATCTCTTCAGTGACTGGTAGGACTTCATTCTTCAGTACTGGCTGATAGCCCTAGTATGGAAAGTAGGAGTTTCTAGACTACAGATAACATATCCATTATCATAAAATTCTGTCTCTGTAAGATGCAAAATTACAGAATATTTCCAAAAGCTTCTCTGTTATGAGCAAACTCTTTTGCAGTCAGTTCCCCCAAAAGATGGAGAGAACAGTAATATAATTATCTTACTAGCTTATTTTCTTACAACCCTGTACTCTTTCAACATCAAGACAAAAATATCTGAAATAATATGTTTCTCTATTAAAAGAATCATGATTTTAAAAGTTATGATAAACAATACTTCCTGTTTAAACAGTGAGACCTTCTGAAAAAATGAAAAAGTAGTAAAATGTAAGGTAAATATAGACCCTTTATTTCAGAGGTCATTAATCTGGAGGAAAAAATCTACCAGCTTCTCTACTACTATTGTTGAATATTGGTAAATATTATGGTTTATTTTATGGCTCAAGATAGTATCTGCTTTCATATTTTATTTTTTCATGAGGATGGTCAGTGAGGTTATTTTGCTGTGACTCTACCTTGTTCAAATTATATTAATTTTAAAAAATGGATCCATTGAGTAACATTTAGAAACTTCTGTTAAAAGATGGTCACATTCTAGGCTGTTGCCCATTTACACAACAAATATTCAAACTGTATCCCTAATGATCATTTGTAATTCAGGCAGTGACACAAGCCTCACAAAAGACTCCCAGCAAGGCACTGCGAAACTGTAATCAGAGTCTCAGTCTTACGAAGTCCGTAGGCTTTTTAAGAAGATTGCCAGAATGGTGTTAATTTTGACCCTACTCTTTTCTAGAGTTCTCTGAATTACATTTCAATCATATGGCTCCTTCCATTCTGAAAATCTAATTCTGATTCTGGGAAGGCACTAAAGGACATTACATGAATTATAGCAATAGAACAAGATTCACAAAAGGTATCTATCTGCCCATATGTTCCCATGATCCCTGTAAACACCTGAAAAATACAACTGTTTATATATTACTGATCCTTACTTGAAAAAGCATACTTGACGATACATGACATTTACTGGAGGTATGTAAAAAAGTATAAAGAAGCCATAATTTGGATAAAAGTGCAACAGTCAAGATACTTTTAAAAAGATTACAGCAAATCCTTGATAATCCTAATAGAATGAAAGACACAAACCCTATTTGGATAATGGATAAAACTTTCTACTGGGCAAAGTAGCAAACTGTATGTAAAAGAAATTCAATGAAGCTGCATCTGCTACTACTGAGTAGCTGGAATTGATGACAAAGTAAAATGGGCTAAATACGAAGTATTCCCACAGACATAATAAGCATCCACCAACTAGCACAGCAGCTTTAAATTAAATGCAGGAAAGGAAAAAGCATTACCAAGATCTTTGCATTTATAAGACCAGAGTTTGCAAACGTTTTTTGGCAAATCAGTTATTAAAAATAAAAAAAGCATATGTTAAGTGTGGAACACAGTGACCCCTGTTTCATTGCCAACAGCACAGACCTCGGAAAACTGTAATTTGAAAGCTGGAAATACTAACAGAAAATGAAAACTGTGTATATCCTGTCACAGGCTGAAACTGGTGTCGCTGTTTCTTGTAAGTGCCCTTCAAAATAGTATGAGTATCAGACTTGTCAATTCTTTGTGGATCCAAAGGTGGCCGGACAAAAGCCGAGCCCCCAGCCCTGCAGGTGCCACCGTGATGCCCTCCCTCTGCCTGCCGTGCCAGGCACCACCCTTACCGCCTGTACAAGCCAACGGCCAGTCTGTCTAAAAAGCTTACCCTGACTTCTAACAGCTGATAAACTGACCCATGTTTGATACACGCAAGCACACTGATATTCAGCCAGTTACATGCCTACAAAGCGTTTCAAAATCTCTCCGCTACTTAAATTACGGAGAAAAGCTTATGGTGGGTCACACAATTTGAGCACCTTGCACCCATACGAGAGGGCAGGCTGAGGACGGCAGAGCCTCCTCGAAGGGCACTGACTGCTGCTCTGCTCCTTGCACCCGACACGGCCGGCTGTCTGACACTACAAGAATCGCAGTTCTCTTCACACAGGTCACACTGATGGGGAAGAATGCCATTTTCAGCCATTCCCCTTTCCAGTAGTAAGGAGCCACTCAGTTAAGTCAGGAGTGAGTAGGTTTAACAACAAATCATGCATTTTTTTCCCTGTGGTGCATACTGTGAGATTTGTCACAGGATGTAGCAAATGAAAACAGTAAAGCTGCGTTCCAAAAAGGACTGTAAAATTACTAGAAAATTGGTCCATTGCTGGCTATTAAGTAGGATGGGCCAGCATGCATTTTTGGCTAAGGAAGTCTCAAATGCTCTGACAGACAGAATCTGGTAGTAAACACCAGGCGAAAAAAAAATCATTTTCTACATACTCCTGTACATTGTCAGAGAAAAAGTTCTGTGATAGTTCCTTTAGTCTTAGTCTGCACGGCAGTTCTTATCTGTTTAAGAAATTGCTAAGAAAAGCTGGTGCAGAGACTGGGCTCAAACCTTTCCAGAGCACAAAGAAGGAAAAATCACAGCTTGACTCATGTAGCAAATACAAAGACATTTAATTATTAAAACTAATTACTAAAGCAAAAATTAATTTGCACAATAAGAGTCAAAGTTTGTTTCTGTGTGTTTAATATTGTGCTAATATAAAGGTTTGTTAATATATAGGTGTTTAATATTTCTATGGTACATTTCTTTAGTCTTGGTCTTAATGGATCTAATAACCTTGATTTTGCTGGTCCTGTAGTAATTTAATCCATATCGGTCCAATACGAGTAAAATGTGTCAAAATCCTAAAGTCAAATTTTTTCAGTTTATCCTATACAGATACTAGTTTCGTATCAGAGAAGAACTGTAACACAGAGATGGACTAAATATGTCTACTTGACTACATGAGGTGAAATGAAAACTGTTCTGGATAATTATCAGAGTATAGACGCCCAGATGCAGCACTTACAGCCCTGAAGGAGTTACAGCTAGTTTGCTTCCTATCACCACCCTGACCACAGTTCTCAAGGAGGCTGACACTCAGACCTTCTGAGGACATAGGTACAGCAAAGCTTTTCTCGGGCTTGTCCCACATGCTGAAGAATGCTGACTAGCAAGAAAACTAGCTACTCTGTTACTACCTTGTTGAAGTTGGATCAGAAGAAGGAAAGTCAAACATCCTTTTGGTAATCCTCTTTAAGTAACTCACCATAAACACGTTGCGAAGCACAGGACAGCACAGCAACATGTAAATGAAATCAACTGAAATAATGAATATTTATGGCTGCTACATTCTAACTGTCTTCTTCATTCACAGCTTACTGCCTATGTTTGGTTTCTGAGCACAGCAATCAGCTGCGGGAGGTTTCTGTCTGGTCTCCAGAGTCACTGGAGTTACCTACGCTGTAAATCAAAATGCTAATTCCTAGCGTTCATAGTGTATTAGGAAAGGAAGACAGAAATACTTAAGGGATGTGTTAAAGGCATTCAGACGTCTCTTCTTTTGATTATTGTTTGGCATGAACATCAAGAGAGACACAATTCGTACCAAGAAGAGGGTGCTTTCCCTAGAAACCCGAAACACCACGTCCCTGTGCTCTATGGAGCAACATTTGAATACATCTAGGAATTTGCCCTCGAGCCATACTACTAAGATTCAAATCACACTTTCTATCACTGCGATGTCAAAATGCAATGATACAAAGCAGTGACAATCGATAATGTGTGTGCCTAAGAATGAAATACAAAATTGCACACACAGAAATTGTATTGTGAAGCATTAGCTCCTATAGCATTGCCCGTGACTACACAGAATTACCAATGTACAGTTTAAAAACCTTGATCTGAATTTTGCATTTATACACCATAAATGGTGTAATAGGGAAAAAAACCCTACATACACTTTGCTTTTATTCACCATAAATTATAATCTTAGAGCTAAAACTTTATTGTCTGACAAATATTTAAAGATTCAAAACATTTCCATTTTGCAGCATATGTTAAAACAATGCCAAAAAATCCAGATCCATCTTGATTTTCCATAGCTTGCTTCTGAGACCTGACAAAAAGACCACAGTAAGCACAGTGTTTAGTGACTTGCCACTTAGGACAGGCATATATTAATTACATATTCATGCATTTCACAGTCTAACATAGTCTACATACGTGACACTTTCTGTGTGATTGAACACAGCTGCTGAGCAATAATCTTGAACACAATTGCTGTAAATTACAGATGAAAGCAATGCAAAAATTACATTCTTATGTATAATCTGGTAAACTAAATTAGTATGTTCTATGCCTTGTATTTTTGCATAAGATCTACTGTCTAAATGACCATTTATTGTTACTAAAAATACTTTTAATTCTTTTAGTACAGATACTAGAAACTGAGGTATTTTATATCCTGTCCTGCAATATGTGTGGGAGCAGAAAATTAGCATAGACAAATACACAAATAATAAAGCTGGCATTGCTGCAAAATATTTAAACACAAAGAGAAAAAAATAACTTGCATATTACTTACTTGTAACTCCTCTGCCACAATCCACAAATGGGATGTTTACTCCACCATTTGTCAAATATTTTCTCCTTTACAAAATAACTTTTCATTTTTTGCTCTTTCTTCCCAATAAACTGCAAAAATGTTACTTCAATGATTTCAAATACTTTGTCATATCGTATTTTGGTTAAAAGGTGATGCATATATGACTAAATCAGGCCAAAATCATATGATGCTGCTGCTACCCAGCAGGGACTGTTGGGTACTTTGGCTGTCAGAAGTTCATTCAAATTCGTACGTATTTCAGTGTGCATGTATTTATTTTTCTGATCCTAGGCATAATGTTTCTGTTGAGAAATACACAAAATCCATTTTGTTAAAGATGTAATTTTCAATGTGTTATCTATATTACTGAAGGATTTGACATTGTCTTGAAGAGTTCCTTGAAAACTGTGAGAGTTAAGAAGAAAACTGTAAGGCAAGAAGATTGGAGAGATGTTGCTGTTTCAAGATTAATCAGTACATATGAAACATTGTTTACTGGAAGTATAAACACCAAATTTCCTGGCACTAAAATGGCAGACGTCAGCCCAATACACAACATATACCAGTCCAAGCATTCTCTTCAAGCATCTCCTACTTCAGAAGCACCTTTCTTGGATGTATGAAATTAGCACCCAAGTTCAGGAAATGCCCTAAGTGTTATTACTGACATCAGGTGGATCCAAAAGACTGTAAATGAGAACTTTTTAAAATATCAGATGTCAAAGGAAGTGAATGTTAACCACTTAAAGCATACCGATTTTATACCAGTTTTACTATGTAGCGTTCAAGATCTTTAGTGGTTATTCTTTTCTTAGAGGGGTGAATTAACCCATTATGCCTAGAAAGTATCAGATCAGATCAAATTAAACACTAAAGCAAACACATAATTTAGTAAACTTACAGGGAAAGTAAAGAATGATTAAAGAAATTCTAACCTTTCTAACTCAGATCAGCTCCCCAGACAGAGCCAAACTGGATTCTCACACACGCACACACACACACATGCGCGCGCACACACACACACACTAGTTTTAATTCTTTAATCCAGTTCAGCAACCAATCACATTTTTAACTAAGATTTGGGAGTAAAGAAATTTCTGATAAAGAATACAGGATCAATTTACAGTTGTGAGGATTTGTCCATTCAGCTCCTCAAAAATCTCCACTTGATCAAGTCCAGTAATTTTTCAGAATGTCTTTTTTTCAGTCTAAGCAGTAGTAAGTTACTTAATATATGTGAAATGTATCTGTACATCATTTGCTCAAAATAACATAAAACAACTCATTGGAAATGCTTTTGAATGATAGTAAGTTACAGTAAACTGACTTTTTTCCCACTTAAAAATATATTAAAAGTCAAATTGTATAGCTATAATGTTCAAATACTGATAAACCATCTCTACAGAAAGGTCCACTGCAATATTAATACTAAGAAAATCTAGTTTCTGCTACGCAGAAAAAAGACAGTGATGTTTGTAAGCATGTGCATATTGTCGTCTCTGCAGGTGATGTGAAGTTCTCCAGTCTCCTAAATGCACAAGCATTTAAATAGGCAAACATTTATATGTATTGTTGAGTAATATTACGACAAGAGGGGATATCTGATGTGTACTGTATACATCCATACTGCCAAGCTGATTCACTCTTAGTTTCGTACCAGATCTCTAGACTCCATCTTAGCCAAGCTGAGAACATGACAGCTGGAGGCTGAAGCTGCAGGGTGACGTGAATATGATCATTGCCTCAGTAAGAAAAACCACAGGTGGGACAATGTGTGTCACAGCTCTTAGTCTACAGACAATATAAGCTTGTGCCAAAGCACTTCATCTGGGAATTAAAGGTCGTTTTCTAGTACAGATAACTAGTAATTATAATATCAAGTTTAAAGTCTCTACATGAAAATTTCTAATAAATGCCCAAAATTACTTTAATGCATAGAAGAAATTACACTCTTCAGAAAAGTTTGTGGGTTTGTGTATAAACAGGACTAGTTCATTGGAGTGACTCATGGAACACAAATAAATAAGCACTACCACTAATTTTTTGTGCTTAATAGATAGCTACCGCACTGTCTAACAAAGCTGCACCTTCAAGTGTTTGCTGCAGCATAATTCTTTCAGAAACACACTGGTTTAACATGTTTGTTTAGTTTATACAAGATTCACAAATTATTAAGAGATATTTTAACAAACGACAAGCACCTGTTTATTGTAATACAGCTCAGCAAGTCTGTAGGGAGATTTTAAATTGGTACAACATATTGGTCAGAGGTATTTCTATCACCGTTTACAAACCAGCTGCAATAGAGGAGGAATGCTGGTATGTAACTTCTATCAGCACATGAATTAGTAAGAAAAGTGCTAGCATAGCCATAAAAAGGTCACTACAGCATATAAGCATAAAACAGACTAGTCTGAGTACTGTTTATAACTATTTATAGCACATGCCATTCATGTCCATAACAGGCTTACAACTACAGCTCCTTTCGTAGTTCCTTACATCTTTTACGAAATTGCCTTTGTTAACATTGCCTCTACAAAAGTGTCTTAAAGAAATGGCAGCAAGGTGTGCCACCTTTTCTCCACTTGGTTTTCCAAAGTTATCAAGTTTGAAACAGTGCTAACCAAACAAATCGTAAATTATACTTTCCCAAGTCTCTGTAGACAAAATAAAAATGATACTATATAAGTACAGAAAATTAATGTAATGAATGTGATTGCATAGTGAAGACAGAAATTTAAAAATCAGAAATCATGATGAACAGTGTCGTGGTTTAACCCCAGCCAGCAACTCAGCACCACGCAGCCGCTCACTCGCTCCCCCCCCACCCAGTGGGAT
>JAVKLA010000017.1:3149939-3197293 GCA_034782735.1 Sagittarius serpentarius | reverse complement strand
GAACCTGCTCCCCCAGCCCCCTCGGCGTGGGCTGGCTGCCAGCGCCAATGCTCCCTTCCAAGGCCGGGGGCGGGGGGGGGGGCTGCGTGTCCCAGCAGAGAAAGTCAAGGGGTTCTGGGGTGAAATCCTGCTTTATTGGCTCGGCTGTGCCCAGCACAGGCACCCCGAGCCCCTGTCCTCGCACACGGGGCGCAGCAGTAACGGCACACGGGCGGCCACGTCCCGCGCGGGTCCCTGTCCCACGCGGGTCCTCGTTCCCACCGGGATTTGGGCATGTGCTCGAGCAGCCGTAGGGAGGGTTGAGGCGGCACATGGCGTTCGCGGCCCCCGGCCGCCGCGTGGCCGCCGGCCGGGAGCATCGGCCTGGCTCAGTCCCCGCGGGGGTGGCCTTGTGCTCCCTGGGGGTGTCTGGAAGCCACCAGGCTCCCCTGGGAGCCCTCAGTCGGCACCGGGCGCCCCGGAGCAGGGGGGACCACCGGCTGCTGCGGGGGAATCAGGCTGGGGAGAAGCAAAATCAGGGGCTGGGAGGGGGGGCTACAAACCCTCCCCAGGGAGCCGCAGGGGCTGGAGGGGCTGGGGGTCACCTGGCAGCTCCCCCCCCGCCCCGGCCAGGCACCGGGGCTCAGTGCATTCGGGGGGTGAAATACCTGGGGTGGCAGTGGCTGGGGGGGGGGGGCATCAG
Source organism: Sagittarius serpentarius (assembly GCA_034782735.1). NCBI lineage: Eukaryota > Metazoa > Chordata > Aves > Accipitriformes > Sagittariidae > Sagittarius > Sagittarius serpentarius. The sequence goes on along the minus strand of JAVKLA010000017.1, from coordinate 3,196,611 downwards.
GCAGCCAGCCAAGGTCACCCCACCACAGATACCAGTAACATTTTGCTTTATTTTATGATTATAAATTTACTTGCCTTTTTTCCATATATTCCTGGCATTCCTTGATCTCCTTTAGGACCCCTTTCTCCCTAGACAAAGTGTGTGTAAGTTCATTTTTAAAATAGAAGTAGTTATATACAGATATATATACAAAATAAACATGTATAGGAGACAAAAAATGAAGCAGGCAAAGAGCTCCATCTGATATAAAAAAATATGCTCAAGACAGTAAATGCAAATCTTGAATTTTCCAAGCTTTCCTAGGGGAGAAGTCCAGAATGTCCAACACTGCTGGTAAGACAATCCACAGCTCACAGGCTTAATGCTTCTGTTTTCAATGGAAGGCACTTTGAGTTTCTGGTCGCTTCAATATAGGTAGGTACCTCAGCGAAAATTCAGCTCTTTGAAAAGTGCTGCACTCTTCTGAAGATATTATTTGAAAAGTTTAAAACACAAACTTGGAAAAACAAAGAAGTAAATTCAGTTGAGTACTAACACAGAACAGCAAAAGATACCATTGATGATGTTTTCGGGAACATAAACATGAAATAAACTCACTGGTTTAGACCAGAACTATCCTTCAAAATGCTGTCACTCAAACTGAATGACTTTAAAAAATTATATAATTATTTTTATTTTTTTGACACATTATTTGTGATTAAGAAGGTTCTAAGTAGTAGCAAAATTGAAGTTCAAAGTAATTAATACAGAATCCCATAGAACAGAATAAAAATGAAAAAAACAGGCCATTTCCATTACTTGATAAGTATGTAAGAAGTCCCATGGCACGTATCTTCCTTCAATTTCAGCATAGTATCTATTCATTTTATGTAGTTCATCAAACGCACTGACATCATATTGTATAGAAACTTATTTTTTCTTTAAATTAAACTGTAGATCAAGCTGAAACACATGAATATTGTAACAAGAAATATTTAATTTCAACCTTTGGTGCTGGCATCCCATGCAATCCAGGAAAACCAGGTAGTCCACGGTCACCCTACAAGAGCAAACATATTTTAAATCCTTATGTCTAAAATAGTAGTAGCATATTATAACAACATTCATATTCTCAATGATCAACAAGTAGTGGAAAGATGTATATATATATATCACCGTATCAGCTACATAACATTAGTATGCTGACTGATGAGAGTGTTGATCTTCAAACAAGATTCAATACATAAAAGAAAAAAAATTAAACAATCACTGAATTTTTTACAATAAATTTTACTCTAATCTCTCAATAAGGCTTATGAAGGTTCCAAAGTAGCAATTTAGCTTTGACAAGAGGAAAAAAAGCTTTGAAAAGAGCTTTGAAAAGCTCTGCAGGAGCTGTGATAATTCTACCATCCATTCCTAATTTCCGAAGAATAAGGAAATTCCCTAAATCTGGGATGGCTTTGCTTCTACCTCTTACTGAAAATATCAAAGACCTACTGACCTTATCAAATTTCTCACCAGCTTACTCTGGACAAGTGAAGTATTAAAAAATAAGGTATTAAGTACTTTCTCTAAAAAATAAACAAGATGAAACAAAAATACACTGATAAAACAACTTTGGCACTTTGACAAATGAGTTCTCATTTCAGTGGAAGAAAGAATCCACTTAGGTAAAAACAGCTCACAATCGAAAACACAAGCCAAAGCATCGGTTCTTTTTATTGTCCTCACAGGTGTCAGATATCAGGAATTCCAAAACTTTTGCTATTGGTACTGAAGATATTTATCTGACAATTTGTCTGCAAGCTCCCTTGAGCGATTACATGAAAAGGCTAAATTATAACTTGGCACTACCTGGCTTGAAACAATAAAAACAAGCTTAGTTGCTTGTTTCAGTAGACAGGATCTACTTCACTCAGGACAAAGAGCCATTCATCAAATCATTTCTGGACAATCACAATGTTTTCTCTCTGTTAATATCTGACTTTATATTGAGCAAAATATTTCAATTTGTTTAATATATTTCAATCATAAAGGAGGAATAGTAAATTATGCTTAGGGAGTTATTTTATATAATATTTCAAGTTCTAAGACAAAGGGTAAAAGAAAACACGTCTCAGTGGTATTTATCAAAACCATTCATGTCTAAGCAGATTTGGAGACGTCTGTCACATATTCACAGAAGACAGGAACATGACCACAGGAATGATAGCTTGTGGGTTAATGCTATCAAAATATCTCTCAACAAATAAGGACTGAAAACAGGCAATGGAAGGGAGTTCAAAAAATCAGCAAAGCTTATAAAATAAACACTTCATGCATCCATTGCTTCTTAATGAAAAAGAATGGAGCCTCGATTTCTGCTCAGAAGTGGTGATTCAATTATTGGACAAACTAAAACACTTGGCAATGGAAACAGTTTTAAATTAGTTGCTACAGAAACTTTACAAGTAATGGGATGAAATTAAGAGATGAAAATTCGGGCTGAATCATCAGGAAAAAAATTCTAATGGCAAGACCTATTTTACAGTGGAAGAAGTTTTCTAGAACAGTGGTGGAAGCCCTACTTCTTGGCACATTTTAAACAAGGCTGGACTGAGCATTAGGAAATATTCTATTTGTCACAACCCTGCACTGCCAGAAGAATAGTTTTTCATCATCAGTATCTTACTTTCTGCACATGGTCCAATACTGACTGATCAATTAGACTAACATCTAAGATCAATTAGATTAAGATGCCTAAAGCACAGAACACATAAGCACATTTTTCCACTCTAATCATGCATTTGAGAATTCTGCTGAAGAGTGATGAATTTAAGGACCTGCTTTTAACATTAGAAACTTTAGAAGAAGGAAATTCTACAGTAAAATCTCTTTGGAAAACAAGTGTTTGTTTCACATAAAAGGCTTTGAAGTTTTAATAACTGAAAAACAAAATATGTTTTTATCACAATGAACTTAGAACTCTTCTAAACATAGGGCAAAAGTGTAAGAGGAGGGTGGACAGAGATATTTACATGTCAATGAGAGCTGCCAACAGCCAATGGCTAGTTTATTCACTGTATATACAGAAGATCCAGATTCAGGTTTATCCTGATTACCAGAAGGGAGTTATATGTAAGCTTTCACATCTGTCTGCAGCTCCAAGCTACTGGCTACATCTCAGCTAGAATTTTTCCACAAAAAGCTTTGGATTCAATTAGTCAATGTTTTCTGATAAAAAGTGCCATCCAAAAATTCCTACCTACCTCATCTGGATGCTCACTTAAAGAAAAAAAGGGTGAAAAGAGATAGAAAGAAACAATTCTGACAGATGTCTGTACTGTGCTTCCAGGTGCCCATATTTAGATATGCTTTCTAAATATAAATTATTTGGTGCAATAAAGGTGTTACAGGCAGTGCTAAAGCCTATATAAACTTTATTAAATAAAGCAGACCAGATTCAGAACTGAAGTAACATTCTAAATTTAGGATTCTTATTCCTTATTACCTTTTTAGTAAACAATTTTCACAGAAGACTCATATGAAAATATTGATACTATTAACTGTACAACCAAAAATGATAAATGGTAAGACTAAAATCTTTTTACCTATAACTTTTTTTTTTTTTTTTTACCTTAGCCCCATCTTTCCCTGGCTCTCCCTTGATACCTGGTAAGCCACGTGGTCCCTAAGAGAGAAAAAAAAAAACAAACCAGCTCAAATACTAATACAATCTGGTACAGAATGAGACATAGAAACGTAATACAACATGATCCGGGGACTGATGTGTCAGCTGGCTGATCACAACATTTTGGTAACTGGATACAAAAACAGAACTAAGCATGAAATGTATCCAGCATGTATGAATATGGCACACAATCATAACCCATGACTGGGGAACACCAAAACAATTCTTTGCTCTAACCGTGGACCACCCCAGGAAAAAAGGACGTCACACAGCCTCTACTAGTCCAGAGATGCCCCCTTCCTTTCAAATGTCCACCAGACAGCCTTCACATACGCCATGTTGCAGGCTCGCTCTTGGCCCCAACATGCTCTCAGATATTTAATTCAACAAATTAATAAGTCCTTGACTGGACCATGCCACAAGTAAAATACAGCACTGGTTTCCAGTAACTGTCCCAGTATGGGCTAATAAATGCACACAATGAAGAAAGAAAAACAATTCTCCATCCGTCTGGGCTTTATCTGAAACCTTCTTTTGGACGTGTGAATTGAGGGTAACCAGTGACCATGACAAGGCTTCAGATCACTGTTACTGATTCATAGGAAAATGGATGGAACTACCGTTTGGCTTCTGGATCAGGATGCAAATGTCTATGCCCCAGCTAAGACCTGCTCCTACAGGCCCTACCTAGCACTGATTGCGTTGGCAGTCTCATTGTCAGCCTACCAACAAAGCCCAAAGCCACGTGAGTTCCAAAGCAATTCACCCAAGGATGGCCCCTGACTTCACACCATTCCTTGAGCTCTTTTCATTCCCCACACCCCAACTCCCAGTGACAAACAACGGATAGTGGGAGAGACCTGGCGGGATTTGTCTCAGATATTCAAATTCTAGCAATGAAACAGAAACTTACTTGAACCCCTGGGGTTCCTGGGATACCTGGAGTTCCTGCTGATCCCTGATAGCCCTTTGGAAAAGAAACCAAGACTTATGACTTTTCCTAAGTTACATTTACAAATTTCAAAATACCCATTTAAGGAAAAAACGATCCTCCTGATTACTAGAGAACTGTTGTCACAACCCTGTCTCTTTAGGTCACAAATTTTAGTATCTGCTATCACAATCATACATCTGAGATTTAGATTTCAGCTTTCAGAAGCTTTCACCTCTGCATCTGAAGTTTGCAGCCTCCAGACTTTATGCTAAAATTCATTATTTTAGAATTGTTACATGAGAACATAACAAACATACTGTTTAATTCCCCATTGGGAAAAAAAAAAAAAAAGAACAAATTAACCCACATACTTAGACACTTTTTTCTCTCTCTCTCTCTCAAAATGTCAGAACTTTTAAAGGCTTATTTCCAGTTACAGGAATAAGCTTTAACAAACAAGACATGTTCTAATACATTATGCAGCTAGTTTTATAATATAATATCTCTAAATAATAAAAATTCCATTCTCAATACGAAGCACTTAGCTATGAACTTGAAGGTATATAACAGGCTATGCACATAAAAAACAATTTGAATGACTGGGACTACGAAAAGAAATACTAAATAATACATGAGTTGAAAAGAGAATTTCAGGAATGCTTTACTAGAAATCAAGATTGGCAGAACAAGGGAACCTTTACAGAACCCAAAATATATGCCTGAGGTGTTTTGGTAGATCGGATTCAATGAGTACAGCAAAGATACCCAGTTTTAATGCAAAAATAACAAGTGCTTTAGAAGAATCCTTTAACAGAGGCAAGTAACTGAAGAACAGGAATTTTACCTAGCTCCGTTAAAAACATTCATTCCGATGGATAAAATGAGCTACAAAGAGGAGGTTTTTTTGAGAAAACATACAAAACAAGAAGAGAAATTCTCCTATAAAACTCTGAGGCTATTTGGCTCAGACTTTTCAACAGGCAGCCCAACTCAACATGATAAATCCCATAAAATGGACTATCCAAATTCAAATACCCAGAATTTGATCTTGATTTGAACTGAAAGAACTAATAATCCTATTTCTAAATGACTTTCAGTCTTAAAAACTTAGCACAAAAGTTAATGGGAGGGTTTCTACACTGATAAAAAGGAGCTAATAGAACCTTTTCAATACAAGGCAGGCAATGTGTTTGATTTCTTCTTTAAATCCATCAGAGCTTCCTCGGAATAATAAACAGAGCGTTAGATACAAGAGAGTACTTGCTGTGCCCTCTTCCCAAAAGACATTTGAGCAGATGCCCGATGAGCCAGCTGGTAATGTTTAGTGCAGAAGTAAACAGAATTCGAGGTCTCTGTCATACATGGATCTTTTATCAAGCATTTCACTTTTAGTGCTCAGGGCAGTTCTAGCAAAATCAGCTTTAACTGTAAATGGTGTAGCATTCCCAGATTGCTTTTAGGCCTCCTGGGTAGCTGAAACAATTCACCCAGCCAAAAAATGCCTTTAAAAGTTTATTGTTTTATTTCTTCTCCAAAAAAAGCAAAAAGTTTGTATGGCTTCCTGTAGGATATAATTCTATATAAATAAAACTTTATTTCACATTTTAGATCTCTGAAATGCAATTTCCCTTCCTTCTCCTTCTAACTGAGTAGGGGAAGAAGTAAAGGAGGACAATTTCCTGGCTGAACTGAATTTCAAAATTCACGAGATGAATGGAGGATGGCAGAAGAGTTTTCAGCTTACAAAACTGCGTATTTAGCTCAGAGCTAGATCTTGTAATGTGATTTCAAAGCAAATCAAACACATTGTCAGTGTGTTTGTTTAATGGAAAGCCGGAACAGAGAAGATTCAAAAGGAAGTTCACAGAAAGTCACAAAAATGAGAATCACTGTCTGGTACAAATAATGCAGCAATTGTTTGGACAAGTTAAAAACACCTTCTATAAATTATGAAAACCAGCCTTCATAAAAACTGAGCATGTCTTTGTATCACTACTCCTTTTGCAAAGGTCATCAAACTATATGCTAACGCCTACGATTTTTTTGCACTAAAGTCAACTGAAGTCCTCTTTCCCTAAACTCAAAGCCCTCAATAGGAGTACATATGTGACGTACATACATATTCTCCAAGAACAGCTGTGCCATAGCTGACGTTTTATGTAAAAACGACAGAAGTGAAAATTCCCATTTCAGTTGACACAGACAAGTTCAGGACTGAAGGTTCACTTTCAAATAAGGTGAAAGCACTAAATTTGCCACTAAAAAGAATTCTTTTTATTTGGACTTGGTTTTCTCTCATTAACTTTTCAGAAGACACATAAATGGTGTGAAAAGTATTATAGGTCAACCTGAATTTGATACTCAGTTTTGAATCCAGTTGCCTAAACATGGGCAGCTCCTGCCTTTTGAGATTCCCTGGATACCCAAGCAGTGTTAGAAGATAGTGGCAAAAATATTTGGGACTTATTCATCCTTTTGAAGCAGCAGCGTGGGCAAGATGAAATACCTTACAGCGCAAGAATCCCGTACCTCTTGGGGTATATTAGTTAAATATCTGTTGATTAACATGGGAATTTAGACACCCAGTGTCTCTGTACACATGTAAACACTAAATGTAGGTGTCTTAAACTGAATGCCACGTATAATGTTTCATCAATGTTGTCAATCAGCACTACTCCACAGCACTTTGTTTATATTCTCATTTATTATTTTACATCAGTGCAACTGAAATCAGGATTATACAAAATCTCGCTCTCAATTTGCTGTGGGTGGAAACAGTACTGATAAATTTCTGAAAATTACCTGAAAATTACGTGAAAATCTGTAAAGGCCAAGTGATAAACAGCAAGATACTGAGATGCTTAGTTTTGTACCAGATGGCTGGGTATTTAAAAAAATCACAGATAAAATGTAACTTTAGAATTTAAAGAAAATGGCAATAATTTACAGATAATTCTAAGGGAAAAAGCTGAACAGACTTCTTAGGCTGAAGAATTTACATAAAAGACACAGACAAATTAGCAATACTGTCATCATCAGTGAATTAAGAGCCTTGCTGGAAAATGAAAGGTAGTTTACCTGTAAGGAAAAAAATTGAGCAAGAAGGACATATGACAAGTATTAATTCCAAAGAACTTTTAGGTGCAATTGCAGAGTAAACCTCAGAAGTGTATCTTCAATGCACTTGCATGCCTAAAGGACAAACGTTCAGACAGCATTCATAGGTGTATCACATCAGACAAATATAAAATTAAAAACAGAGGACATACTGATAAGGCAATGACAACTGCACTGCACACTTCCTTCCTGAAAAGCTTTTGGAGTCACTGAACAACATAAATGACAAAGGCATGACAACAGGACCGCTTGGGAAAGACAAGGGAGAAGTGAACAAGCTCAGTTTGGCTAGGAAATAACCAAGGACCAACAGTAATGGTCTAAAAAAATTAAGGACTGTAAACACTAAGTAAACAGAACTATTTAGGGTCATGTAACTAAGCATAATGGAATTCAACTGCAAAAGAAAAAATTAACTTGATGGTAGGAAAACATCCCGACAGAGAGGTCTGTGGACCTCTTGTGGATGTCTCTTACGGAAAATCTTTAGTACATTTAAAGCACAATTATCTAAAGCATTAGAAGAGATGTTTTCAAACCCTTTTCATAAAATAGATTACATCTTTAAGCACAGAAATTCTTATAACTATTAAGAGACATATCCACACCTACACTCAAATTTGCAGTCCTGCTATGACATTCTCCCTCACTGGCAATAACAGTAACTAAAATCCTGCAAGGCAAGAGGAATGTTAGAAAGTACTCAAGGTATTTGAATTAAGTGGTTTAGCCTTTCTCTTAGAAGTTGTTTAGCATCTAATGTTTTTGCCTCAGGTCCTTGCTCCTTCTTTTCTCAAGGAGCTTTTTTTCCCATCTCTTCCTCCAACAACCTTCTCTAACACCTCACTATGCCTGTAGTCATCTGCCTACTGCTTCTCTGGGACTTTCTTAAGCACTGGTAACTCAGGAGCTCAGAACCGTCATCTCCTCTCTCCTGCCTCTGTTAAATAAGCACGGCCCTGCAGAAGGACTTCTCATGGCATCTGCTTCTGCAGGCTACCAGAACTGTCTCTGCAGTGAAGCCCCTCCATCTACACACACCGAAACATGAAAATGAAGGGCAGATCCAGCATTAGATCACAAAGTTAACTGAGTGCAACTTTTACCCTCCAACATAAATAAATTTGCCAGTGACTCCTGATCAAAGATTTGTAAACACATGAACGTTATTATGGGAAAAGTACAGAAGAGAGTTTTCGTTGCCTTGTCTGTTGCCTTTTTTTTTTTACTTTTTGTTTTGTTTTGGCCTGTTTAATTCTTTCTCCATCTGATTACACTTCCTTCCACTGGCTACTCCATCATCTGCCAAGGCTTTCATAGCTCAGAGCCACTAGCAGTATAATTTACCTGAGCATGACGTTCTGGGCTCAAATACCACAAAGGAAAAAAAAATCCATCAAGATTATTAAATAAAAGATCATAAATCCAGCTTTAAAAGTTCCCGAGCCTCAGACTTCTGGGAGATGGGATGATGTACCAAGGGAGTGTAACGTCCTGCTTGCCGCTTAGATGTTCATCCTTAGATGTTTATCTGCCCTTGGCCACTGCTGAAGATAGTCATATGGTCTTTTGTCTGAAATGTATAGCTGTATGCAACACAAGTCAGCATCAGGCATTGACCTGATTTCAATGCAGTAGGTCTCAGTGAAGCCATTACACGAATGTATCAGTCAGAATGGAGCAAACATATTTATTCCAAGAATAACAAGGTCACAGTGTTACTGAGGAGTATGTATTTCTCTGGAATTGAGAGCAGCATTTTACAGCTGAATTATCAACTATGTCTGTGAAAGTTTCCTGAGAAAAGTAGCTGCAGAGTTTATATCAACTTAAATCAACAGGCAAGCAATCCAATTGTACAGGTAAACCTATGTATACGTGAAACTATTACTCATTTTTATTCCAAAAGTACTGTTGAAATAGCTGGCCATTGCCATTATACTAAGTTCATCATAAAAGATTTGGCCATCAGTTGGGCACCAAATATTATTAAACTCCAGGTAGTACAGCTGTAATAATGTTCTATAGTTTTTTAAAAAGAAATATTGGAATGATCAGAAATTCCTTATTATGTGAGGCTTTTGATACCTTATGAACCCTGTATCTGGGTATACCAGTAAAGTCAGTCTCCCCTTTAAACTGCTTATTGCTTGTGGACACTGTAAAGACAAGGCAAATGGTTCCAAACTTTCATGAATGAAACTAGATGGAATACTGGAAAATTGTCCAGATTTGCCAGCTGTGCAGTTCAAAGTTCAAAACTGACAAGTAAGTGTATTCTTTCGTTTCTTTCAGCAGACTGATAACCTATCACCTCTATTAACCACAAGTGATCACTGCATAGAATCTGTTAATTTATTTTTCCCCTTAACTTGAGTTTCTCCCCAGTACATATAAAGTATCCTTTGGAATAAAAAATGGCTTTGTGACCACACAGTCAGGCTGCTGAACGTTCTCAGGGACAGCAACCACTCCAGCTGCTTCTTTCTGATGAATAATGCCCATTAAAATGAGTTCCAGTTGAGATTCAAATACTGTTTTCACCCTTGTGCATATTTACCAGTTCTATTTCTCCTGACAAGATGATTTAATCATTTCAGGTCCCAAATGACATTTTTGATAGAAAAAAAATGTATTTTTATTACTTATTATGCTTCTCGCTTTTGTGCTTTACTCCAGTTACTTCAATTGATCTTTTCTGTATGTATCAGAGTATGCAAAATAAACAGAAGTGGCAACTAAAGGGAAAAAACCAAAGAACCTATAAACAAAACTATTTAAAAAAAAAATGATTGAAAATGAGTCATGTTTATGTTCACTTCCCCAAATATTACAGTAAACCATTTTACTGGGTAACACCACGTAAACAATTATTTTCTGGTAATATTGAAGATATTCATGGGAATTGTTTTGAATTTTTCTGGACTAAAACTAACTTACAACAATCTAGCCAGCCCACAAACAATAAACTACATTTTCTTTGATGTTTTACTTCAAAAATCAGTTACATATAGTAATATAAATGCATGCCTAAAACCCTTCTCAGATGAAGAAACATTTTGTTGACCAGTTATACTGTTCCAAGAAAATGAATACCAGACAGGCAAACTGGAATAACTTTAGAGGAGAACATAAAAATGTGTTTTGGAACAGAAAAGACTGACTTTCCAGGAAAAGCTTTTCATGCAAGAGCCATTTGATTAAACAACACCGACTACACAACTACCTGTAAGCCTATTGTGCTGTCTGAATTAAGAGCTTGCTTTTCAGAGTTCCCCAGGGGACACAGCTAAGAAGATTCATATAAGCAAAGATATCTCAAACAAGGAAAATCACTGACAGCACAGAAAACGTGCAAGTTGTATTAGCAAACAAATAAGTAAAACAGAAACAAAAAGACAGAGAGAGGAACCTGTTTTCCTGCACAGTGTATCTAAAGGGTCTCCCATCGTTCATGGCTAAAAGCTAGCCTGGAAAGCACTCAAGAATCTACGGTAAGGAACAATAATGTACTGGCCCAAGCTGCAGATGATCTAATAGGTTTGCAATTATGTCCTTACAAAGAACAAGTGCAAAAAGCTACAGCTGGTATTTCAAAAAAATTCAGTCAGTTAATAAAGCTAGAGGATTTAACTGTAAGTACTTCAAATAACATACGAACTTCAATTCAGCAAAATGGTAAAATTTCTCCTTTAGTGGGGCTTTTTGATTCTCTTCTAATTGTTTGAGATACTTCTGTTAATCTTTTTTATGTTCAGACAATGCCCATCTATGCACATCATGACTCACTCGCAGGAAAAAAAATGTAACTGCCAGATTATAAAGTTACAGAAAGACTACAGTATCAATTTATTTCTCCTTCACGATTCACACTGTTACAAATTTCAGTGCTTATGGGAAGATATATAGCACTGAAGTGGAAACCTGTTAATAAAAGTATGAAAACATCATAACAAATTGTTTCTAAAACAATACTGCTGCAGCTGACCGGACACTTCAGAAATAAAGTCTTAATCTATTTTTTAAAAGAGGGAATGGAAACTGACAGTTCGCTACCCATATCCAGTCCATTCTGGCTTCACTAAAGCTTACACAATATCACTTTATTTTTCAAAATATCAGAGTTAGCCGGATTAAAGACAGCTCTGCTATGCTTATCCATACTGCAAGTCTACCTCTAGCCATTGGCATGGGCAAACTGTGATGGACACATTCTCCCACAAAACTCCAGGCTGAGATAGTTCGCATACCTATCTTTGTATAGGAGAAGAGGACTGCTCTTCAGAAGCTTAAGCACCATCAATAATCAATTGAAAAGCTGTTCTGATTAGATCACACTTCCCCAGCTCAGATTCCACCTGTTCCTATTTTAAAACCCGTATTTCATGATTGTCTGGAACCACAATGTAATATTTTATAGCACTGATACTTTCAATTCGGATTGTTTTCTCTATTTCTAGTTCCAAAAACTCTGAAGACAATAGCTATCAAAAGCTGTTTAAGACAAAAGCAGAAGTATAGAAATGTTTTTATATCACAGGGAAAATGAGGATCTTTGCTTGTGGAACTACTGAAAAATTCATGTACTCACTGCTCTCCTGGGCCATCAGGGCTACCATGGCCAGGCTTCAATATACCAAGTCCCATATTTTAAAATAGGAATTTCCAGTTTTTAGAAACAATTGCATTTCTTGTTTTCAGTGCCTATTTTTTTCCTATCAAACTAACTCTGCTTCCAAAAGGAATCACCACAGTTAAATGAACCAGCTGCTATCCCTAAGAAAAGGCCAATATGTAACTAAGCAACAAAACAGAAATGTGAACATTTTATAATGTGTAGCATGGAGTTTTCTCTTTGTAACTGTTAATATTTATTACCCTTACAGCATACACACTTCCAAGTATCAATCTCACTGTTTCCATGTTTAGCTCACACAGAAATGCAATGTATTACTAGTATTAAAAATTCTTGACAAAAAGAGAATGTTAGATGTTTTTATGAAGCTATCGAAGTTGGTGGGTAGTACCTCTTTAGTAGGATTAACATGCTAGAGGTACTAAAATTGATAAGCAAGGGCAGATTTGGGAAAGACTTGTGATTAGTTACAATATCCTCAGGAATCTTTCCACAGGACAGAAAAATTACTAGAAGAGTGAAGTTAAAAGGTCCAATCTAGCCCTTTGTTGCCCTTCGCTGAAGTCTCTCTAGTTTCTCAAGTGTGGACCAAAATGGCCCAGAATAACTTAATATTCCTTCTAAGTCTCAACCAAACCCAGAGACTGTTAGTTCCCCAGTCCATAATCCAATGTTTCTTTCATAAATGATTTTGTCTTCTCTGCACTCATCCACTTATATTTTCTAATGTTTTGGGACATCGTCTTGTATTTTTATTCTCAACAGTATTTGGGACTCCTCCCTAATTGTATTTTCTGTGGATTTCAAGACATGATGCTTACCTTCTCTTCTACTTCACCATGGAGATTTCAAAATAACACTGCAACGTAAGGACTCAACCATAAAATTTAGTCCTCACCATAAGAATTAAAAGCTACAATGAATTAACAATTTCTAGTATGTGCATGCACTTTTCTTCTCCTGCTTTTGGTATCCAAGCAGAGAAATTACTCTCTTTATTTTTAATGCTCCCAACTTTTACCTTTTCCTATTTCTTTTTTTTTTTTTTATCTATCTCAAATAGCTTCTAATGAATAGTAAACAACACCATAGGCCACATTCTTAGAAAAGAATCACGGGTGGTCAGGTCTCCCAGCTTTTGGCCTGCCTTCTCTTAACACACCCAAGGCGCATGCACACCACCACTTTGGTGATACAGAGACAGCAGGCTGTTATTAAAACCTTACTCAACAGAGAAGCTTGGCTGTCAGTATCTTAGAGGCTTCCAATTAGATTCAGAGATCTAATATATTTTTTAATGAAACCTTAGGCTATTTTTATATATTTATTTGCTTTTATTACTATTTCATTACAATAAAAAATGTTAACCATGAAGACCAGACGAGCCATTCCCAAATCTGTCATTTTTATTTTAGGGACACGTTATTCATCTACTTTCTTCCAGTATTTACTATCCATACTAATGGAATGCCAGCTTAAAAAGTAAAATCTCAGGTAAGAGAAAAATACAGGTATTTTTATGATGTATGTTTTAACACATAATGTTTAGAACTGCAAAATACCTACATTTTTAACATTGTATATGCCTGTCTACATACTTTGATGGACTGCTTGAGGCAGCCTAAAAAGAAATTAAATGAACCGAGCTTAAACGTGAGAAGCAACCCCTAACACAAAACAGATAGGATTTTAGCTGCCCTAATGTGCAAACAGTCTTAAGCAGGAAAGACTGAAGGTCAGAAGGTGATAACTGCTGCAAACTGATGCAAAGACCGACAGGAGCACTTATAGCTTGTTCTCTGCTTTACAACAGTGCCTAACTCATGCTATCATATTTACAACATTTTAGCTTGAAACAAAAATACTATGATTAACATATTCATAGAATTGTTACATTCAGATAGCGCTTCAGTGACATTCACCGTTTCAAAGAACGGAGACAGAATCATCTAAATTTGAAAATCTGGTATCAGTGGTACATGTTTTTCTCCTGTTAGTTTTGCATTTACAATATATGACTAAGTTTTTAGTACTCACAGGCTTACCATCTGGACCAGGCTGACCAGGATAACCATGATTCCCAGGCTGCCCAGGGTCACCCTATGGGGAAGCAATATGTTAACACACAAAAGACACAAAAGAACATTTTAAAATTAGCACAGAGCAACCTTAACCCTACTACATCCCACAAAACAGTGGCTGCAAGCCCAGATACCGGCTACAGAGGAGTAATTCCTACAGCAAAGAACTGCTCTTGTGACCCTCTCCCTGGGAAAATTCTCCCTAACTTCTTGTGCAGGACTTGGAGGAGTGAGCCCACGCTCAGTTACAGCACAAGTTTGGCCCATCACCTCAAATGCTTTCAAGATTTTTAACATCTTAATCAACAGAGAGAAAAACACTTTTCATCAAATAGATGAAAAAATCTTTATTAAATCCTTGTTAATCTAGTAGTTCTACTCTGAAGAAAACTCACCTGCTTTGGCTGAGTCTAGTTCTTAACGCAAAAGCACTAGAAAAGGCGGGAGCCAGGATTAAAACCTGGTAAATACTAAACTCTCCAGACACTTATTGCTGTCTAAAAAAGATATTCTTTTAGATTTCTTCCTATAAGGCCTTTGCAATTATTTTGATAACCCCTGTTATGACCATGTTAAATGAGAAGTTGGTTCCCCAGGCTTCACATTTATGGTAAGAAAGCAGGAACTTAACTTCCTACTCAATGTGTCCTCCTAGTGTATTAAAGTTCTCTGTTTATTTTACTAACGGAGTTGATTTGAGCCCAACAAAATCCAGTAAGACTTGATCTATAAAAACATTTTACTTCTACAGGCGTGTTAAGCAGATACCGCTTTCTTCCTGCAGGTGAGTAACAACTGCAGTATCGTTATAAACAGCGAGGACATGAGGAAAGAAACAGGAAACTAACTTTCTAGTGTGACTGTGAAAAAACATCTCTTCACATATAAACCACAGAAATGTAATGCTGAACTAAATGGGCAAGGATATAGAATGATGTCTCTTTAGAAAAGTGTAACAGTTATAATTTGCTAAATTAATAACAAGTTATCCAGAATTATTATTGTCCACATTAAGAAGCCCAGGTTTGAGATTTGAGAAAAAAAAAATTTGCTTTTAAATATACTACCTAAACTATGAAATTTTATGCCTCTAACTTGAAAAGGTTAACATTATCAGTTACCTGTATTTTTACATTGTTTTAATTTAATTAATTTTTTGTACTCCATTAATATCACAAACACACAAATTAAGTTCAAATTTATACGGTTCCAAAGTCCGGTATTCAAAAGTTAAGAAATACCATAAGATAACCTATACAATATTAAATTGGCTTCCTTTTCACTCTTTCTGCAGTCGGTTGTGCTAGGCGCCATCCCGTCACCTGTATTATTCAGTTATCCCCAAACAAATACACTGCAATGCAACTGAAAAACTACACATGAAGCAGGGGTATAAATAAAATAGTGTAGGTCACCCTAATTCTGACATTTCATACTCCTTCATACTTTACAGGATGTGGCTTTCAATTTTTTTAAAAAGATAAATACTTTCTTCTCTCTCCCTCTTTTTTCTCTAATATGCTAAAGAGAACAAAAAAAGGTAAAATACCACAAAAATTCTATTACATGAAATTATAATGATCTCCATCCGGTGGAATCCAATTCCCTAGTTAGAAACCCTTACCACTGTAGCAAAACCCCTTTGACTTGAGGTAGCTGCAGCAGACTGTTAATCCCTTATATAATGAGAGTAAAGGTTAATCATTTGCTTAATGAAAGACAAGCGGTTCAGGGGTTTCTTGTCTGCCCTAATAGGGCAAGCTAGGAACTCTGGAAGCACTGCTTGGCACAGTTCTTGAGAAAGGTACTACAGCAAAACGCTAGGGATTTGAGTTTGCCATGTTAGACGTCTTGAGACTCAAGTCAGGGTCTCATTTTAATCCTTCACCAACACTGAAGGGAGGTTATCAGAACAGCTAAGCTGGAACTCTCCCAGTAAGCACCTAGCAGATTCTTTAACAAAGAAGGAAAAAACCCTCTCCATTAAAAGACTTTCATCAGCAAACCATTTCATTCTCAAACAGTTAACAGTGCAAGACCATTTGCTGAAGAGTGGTAAGGAAACACAATTTTACATCCATGAGCACTTTCCTTAAAAAATAAAAGATGCATTTGTGTTATTAGGAGTTATGGCACCAAAACCTGGCCCTGAGGATCCTAATCACTGTATTCATGCACTGGAAACCAGAACTAGGAGAACTTGTCCCCTGCTTTTTTAATCTGCCTGCCTATGACTGGCCAACATAAGATTTGAGAAAAAAAAGGGAAAAAAAAGTCACGTACGCTCAATAAGACAGAATGGAAACTTACTTTGGGGCCTGGAGGTCCTTGTTTTCCCGGAGGGCATATGCAGGGGGCAGGTGTTGAGCCTACATCACTAGGACCATTCATGCACTACCAAGAGTGAAACCAGCCATCACTACACATGCCAAAAGCATTCAACAAACATATCATAACATTATACAAAGCTGATTTTCCTTAGGTTGCATAGGTCCTGGCTTTCACTGCTTTGTTCAGCTGGAACTTCCGCTTACCTGAATATTGCCCTCCAACTACTTTGCATATGTGAATTCATCATTTTACCCAGAAGAAAAATAAATAAAAAATTAAGTACCAATATTGGGCTGATATCTGAAACTCTATTGGCTTTTCCACAAATATTTTGTCTTATAGCTTGGTAATTTTAAATCTGGCAACATGCAAAACTCTTCTCATAAACTAACTGATATTCACCATTTGAAGTGTGATCAATTATCAAATATACGTATTTAATTAAAGTTTGTAAAAAGATTCTAATAAATATGATGTATAGCATAATGATGACAACCAACGGGCATGGTATCACGTGTAGCAAGCCTGAAAAGAACGTAAAGCCCAAGTCTCCTACCTCCTGCGCATGTGTCCCAACTACAAAGCTACTTGAGGAAAGGTGGGGCATGGCTGCTACCACCAGCTCCTACAGGTCATGAGTCCTGGCCCCCACAGTGCCCATCCTCCAAAGACTGTTAGATGACCTCCACCAAACTATGCTCCCTATACAAACAGTGGTAAACGCCAAACTTTGGCAGAGCACATCACCCTCTAGAGATTTTTTTTTTTGAGTTATTTACTTCTCACCATTGAGACCACACAAAACCTCAGTGTTTTACCAAGGCAGGCAAGGGGAGAGCTACTAGATCAAATCCATTTGCCGAAGGTCAGGCACCCAAAATTTAGGTGCATCTGTACTAAATCTATATGCTGAAGTTAGATCCAGTGAATTCTTTTTCTCCCAGCAAGTTCTTAGAGCTATGGAAAGGCAAAAATTTAAGAAGCCAAGATACAAAAAAGCAGATTTTGTATTTATTATCTAAAACACTTTCAATAACATTTTACTCATATTTTCTAAAATAATGCAGACTTTTTACGATGTTCTCTGAACAGAATTCTTTCTCAGGGTCAAATGATTGATCAAAACACAAATCCACGTTTCCTTTGCAATGGTACCAAGTGGAGTTACGAGGATGGTTAGGGAAGCTACCATAGTAAGCATTCAAACAAGCTCCCCTTCAGAGAGCTGCCAGTAGCATGATGCAGGTAACAGCTACCTGACTGTGCGTATCTCCATTCACTTTGCAACAGCATCCAGCCCCGCAAATAAGAGCAATTGAATTGAACGTGGGGAAAAAATCAGGCCATTTATTCTAATAAACATGGGTTTCATCAGAAAACTGATCTTTAATTTGTCTATTGACTAGAGTTCAATTAATGGAAATCCAGCACTTTTAAGCTTAGCAAAACTCTCTCCACTTTTCAAAACAAAGTATATATTCCCTAGAATAATAAGTTTATATAAAGCCAAATACTACCTTAAACTGAGTTTGAGCAGTTTAGGATTGAGCCTACCTCTCCATTCTGAAACAAGAGAAACACAGTTTAAGAGTACAGCAATATTTGTAATAAGCAAAATCCAGTCATTTGTACATACTACAAAAACCAATCATAAATTTAGGGCTGTAACTGTCAAGGAATTGTCATTCAAATTTTTAGACATTTTAGACTTTCTCAGACTTACGTGCAGCTGCTGTCAATGCATATGAATTTTTAGTTCGTTTCATTTAAGGGTCTTTCAACAGGAGCTACTAGTAGCAATTTTTGAAAGGTGATGACAAAACTAGGATTAATACTGAACCATGTAAATATTTACACACTAAATGTTTATATTTGGGTCAAACCTTTTGCCAGGAGTAACTTATTAAAAAAATCCTCTGGTTACTCATTCAGGTCAGAGAATGGACCAAAATATTTCTGAAGTCTCTGACCTCTGCCTGAATCCAGCGTCTGGAAAAACATACAGCAGCACACAGGCAAGGCTGGCTTCTTCTCGCTTTCCTGTGTGACTGCATTATACTCTGCTATCAATTGAATTGAGTTTTACAGTATCTGCAACACCACAGAACAAGCCATCCCCAAGTATTTCAGCATACCAGCCACGAAATTGCCTGTCTCAATGGTTTAGCAGCCACCATTAGCTGCACTGTGTATACGAGTTTTCTAATACACACAGTCACCACAGACTTCATCCAGAGTCTGTGGAGAGAAACAGCTTCCTCTGTATTCAATTTTCATCTTAGGCAACCCCTAGAGAAGGTTGTCTTTCTCCATGAATCACAGAGTGAGCTTAAAATTACTATGCAGCTAGGTATCTCCACGAAAGGGGATGAATTCAGGCTGTAATTAGTACATAGAGCCCCTGCTTAGTTCAGGAGCTCTGACACAACCACGCTCTGACAGAATACAACCACAAACCACACATTCCTCCTTGGAGACCATCCAACATTTTTATTTTCTGAAGCAGTCCAGAATTTCATGGGTAAAGTCCAAATTTAATTAACAACAGCAAGTGAAACTAAACTGGCAAAACCCAATCTTTTTGCTTGGACTTCTTGCCAAATTGCAGTGAACGTAACATATGACGGACCTTTTAGTGTTTGCTTTCTTTATGCAAAAATTTTTTTCATTTGTTTACTTTTCATATCCTACTTCTACTTTGTATAGAGCAAAAAGATATGTGGTGCGGTTAAATAGCCAAATACTAAATTTACTTCAGGATTTAAAGCTAACTCTACAAAAGTGTTCCTGAACCCATTAGTTCTTGACGCACAGTCAGATTTCAGAAGAGCTAATAATCCAGCCATCTACTCATTGCTTAAATGAAAGCTGTAAGTTTTGAAAAAGCCCTAATAAGGGTGCTGATTGCCAACAGACACACTGGCCCCAAATAAACAGAAGAAAACCAGACTAGCTGGGGGTCTGTGCAAGTCTGACAAAAAATAAAATATCTGGATGTTGAAGATTCACAGATTCTATTGTCAAACTGGCAAAATGGTCCCAACACTAAACCAAATCACAACATGAAGAATATGGGTTTACGTAGTAAGACACTGGTGTCTGATTGTCTTTAGCTCAGTTTGGTTTAGACACCAGAGGGACATGTGGAAGGGAAGTGTATGTATAAAACCATCTCTTACTTATATTTTGAGATGGGAGCTGAATCCTTTTGAAAATCTGGCTCTAACTGTGTGTCTTGAATGTTTACCAAACCAATTTGCATGTGTTTTACATTTCATTGCATAATTAACTGTAAGTAAGAGGGCCAAGAGAGGGTCAAAGGATCCCCATAAGCTTCCTAATTGTGTACCTGAATCATAAAATCCTGAAGAGGATTTTATTTTTGTCTTATCCATAACATACTTCATGAAATCTTGGCAACATTTCAGCTAATGGGATATTTAACACAGAGATCAGCATAGATACTTCAGATAGGAAAAGGCGATTTAAAAATACAGGTTTGTTGGTTAGGTACAAAAATTTCTGAGATCAAATGATCTGACAAGTAGCAAGAAGTATATCAGATAAGTTAAAAAGTAATATTTAAAGTATTTTACACTGCTGTAACCTAGTAGTTTTACTAATTAATAATGTTTAAAATCTTAAATTGCAACAGAAGATTCTGAGATTGTTCTATATTGCTGTCAAATTTCCACCATCAAATATCTAAACTAAAAAAACTTTTAAAACACATTTGTGCAAAAGTAAGGCTGAAAACACACAAGTTCTGTGTCACTTGATGTTGCACAGCTAACAAGCACCAGCTGAATCATTGTACTATTACTTATGTTAAGAATTCATTGAGTCAGCTTTAAACAGTGATTTGCAAAAAATGCCAAGTAGTCCTCAAAAGTTCATCTATCATACTCACAAATCCTGGGATCTCACAGACTGTTTCGCGATTATTTTGCTCTGGGTCACAGTAGATTCGCAGTTTTTGTATATCAAACTATAATTCAAAACATAAAAGAGAAAGTGTTAACAGTCTGACATTGTTAGTTTAAACTACACTCTTCTTAAATTGTATCATCCAATGATAAAAAATGAACAAAATATTAAAAAGCAAGAGAAACTGGAAGCTCAGTGTGTTCACCACAGTTAAAAATCAATTAAAGATGTAGAAACATTTTTAGTCAGGCTACTCGCAATGATTAATATGTGCAACCAATTAAACGTTCTGTAACAGAATTATTTAAAGAAAAATAACCAATCCAAGATTTTCTTTTCTAAAATTATAGAAATCACCGCCCCTAATCCTTGGCAATACATCCAAACACACACAGCACGAATTATACTGGCTGCCAATATCATTGGGAAACAAGTTACAAAAGCACAGGCAAAACCAACTTTTTTGTTTTTACCTTAACAGTCCTGGGAAGATGTTTCTACACTGACCCATCTCTACTAGATGTAAGATTAGTAAGTTTTGGTGAAGCATCAGAAGGCATCCCTGATGCCTGAAAGAATTCGGTTTAGGGTTTAGGTGGATAACGTAAAGCTCTAAAAAGCAACCAATAAAACCCCTGGCACCACAGGAGCAAAAGTTTCTGCCATTCTGCTCTGTCACTATACTCCAGAAAAACTAAAGCACTGAAGGCAGTTTTTCTAGCATAAACTATCATGACTGCAAAGAGAAAAAAAGCCCTGTTACACTTACGTGAAATCATAGATTATAAATTGGACTAGCAGGGAAGAAAGCACAGAAAATTGGGTCTGTTAGTACCGTGCCTAGGAATATATGTTTTCAAATTTAAAATGTCTACAATTCACAACACTTAAGTATGTACACAAGTTTATCATCGCTATACTGGAAAGCACTTCAGCCAGTAGGATCCTAATTAAATCGAAAACACTTGCAAAATATCACTAGAAAACATCTGAATCAGAGCACAGAAAGAGAATGAAAATTCACTGAAGACTCCCTGAAGAAGATTCTTGTATCATATGTTGTATCCAACTGATTTCTTTAGGGACTTCAAAAATACCTTTTCACTGAAAGGTGGTAGGCAGATTCATTAAAATATTTCTCTATAATCATAGTTTAAATAGAAAAATCCTGACAAAGTTTGACTGTTAATGCTTTGCAGAATGCATCACAGTCTGAGAAAGTGGAGAAAGGAAATACATTTTTTAGATTACAGAAATCATCCGGAAATATAAAATTGGAACCTGAGGCAGATTTTCTACTTTTCTTCTACTCCACTATCAGAAGAGGTTCTTATACAATTCAACATTCTTAAAATGTTTTCATTTTTATTTTAGATAACGTCTTGCTACTAACATACTTTAACTCAGAAACTGTATTACTGGGAATCTATAAAAGTCCCATTTCTGCAGTGACTTAAGTGAAAAAACAAGACACAACAACAACAAACCAACCAACCCTCTGATCCTAGAAAGCACAAAACTATAAAAATGGGATAACCCTGCACCGACAGAGAAAATGCATGAGACAAATGATTACAATTCTGAAATCTCTACTTTCCTTGCAGTAAGTGCTTGAAGTCCTCTCAAAATCTGTGACAAACATGCAGTAGTTTTCGCAAAGGTGTACTTTAGTATACGGACAATTTTACCACCAGAAATGCCACAGAAAGTCACAGAAAAGGCACACACACACAGGGCGTCATCCAAGTTTCCATGTACACTTTTAGAATATGATAATAATAAAACTGAAGCCTGGCTACAAATACACAAATTCAGGAGTAACTGAGTAAAGACATCTGAAGAGAGTTAATGAAGATAATGCAAAACACATTAATATATTTTAATAGGAGCAGTAATGATCATGAAATTAGAGTACAAAAAAGCACAGCTTTCAAAATAACTAAAGATAACATCTACTTATGTAATTCAGTATTTCTCAGTATTGTTTCCATGTCTGTCAGTCTAATTAGTAATGTCATTACCACATTGCTGTAAATATAAGGAACCAACCTATTTAGCCAACATCTGGAACACTGTCAACACAACAGTCCTCACCATTGGCCTACACAGCCTTTACCTATACAGCCCGAAGTTTTAACCAGCTTTTTGGTGTCTGCAAAGAACTGAACGCAAAAGGACTTTAACGTTCCTCAGAATAGCGGAGAACTTTGGTACAGGGTTTTTTGGGGGGTGTTCCAGCACAGCAGAATCAAACACTGGCAGTTTGAGTATCAAATATTTGCAGTATGACAGAAACAGAGTTGATACACCTTGCACTTCCATGACAGCTAGTGATAAGAAAGAAACTTCATCAAAATTTTATTTTCTCCCTCTTTTACCAGCATAACCCATACACTGATGGAAGGAAATTATATGCAAGTGTCAACCGCAGAGGAAATCCTCTGCTTTGAGACACTGCTTCCCAAATTCGGATGACTACATTGCATCAAATTTGTGTTTCAGCAAAAACAAATGCCCCTTGAAGACAATGAGACCAACTAAGCACCCACCGCACAGGATATATCAGATGTGCTGAGTCCTCCTGACCATTTATGTTCCCTCTTAACTATCTAAATTTTGTATATTAAATTTCAGCCTAGTGTAAATTAGAAGAGTAAGTTCAAGAAAACAGAAGGTGCCAATGCAATGTTAACCTATAGTAGAATTTCTGAATTACTCTGGTTTTAGCATATGCTCACCTGTACAGTTTCCTCCTTTCCAGAATACTTTCCTATTTGGGTTAGGCCACTAATGTAAATACCTAAAACAGGATGTAATGGCTTCATTTCAATTTCTTGGCCATCTATATACAAAGTCACAAAGTCTTCTGTTACTAAGAGACGAATTTGATGCCAGCCTTCATCAAATAATGTCTAGGAAAAGTGAAGAAAACAGAACTGTTTAAACCAAAATGCCTTCAATTTAAATAACAATAAAACTGCATTTCAACACTTAAACTACTGTTAATAGTTCAGAAGATCAATGTTCCAGATTTTGTCATAAAAAGAATTTGTAAACTGTATAGGCAAAAAAGTATTTGCCAAGTAATATTATAATCGAGATGATAATACTTAGTAATAATTAATCCCTGTTTCAGAATTATTTTACAACTCTCATAGATTTTTTCAGTCTATGATCTTGAACATGCTCAAACCTGTATTTGTTAAAAATATGAAGCCAGAGGCCTTTTTTTTCAGCAGTGGTATAATGTCTCAATCACTTCAGATCTTAAATCATGGTGAAAACAAATTGGTACTTGAAAATCTTTCTATTTAATCTCTTACGAAAAAAATCTTAAAGATGACATGATATTGGCAGAATCACAATATTGCAATGAATAAATCAAATACTATATTCATCATCTCACAAAACCTCAGGTTTCTAAAGCTAAGATTTAGTTTAAACAAATAGCGTAGTTCTACAAGTAACAGAAAATAAGAGATACCTTTAAAGAAGTATTTATCTCACCTACCTTAGAAATGAAATTCAACATGGGAAGAAATGCCGCCTTCTTGAGCCTATCCATTATTTTCAAAAACAATCCAGCTCTTTAGCCTAGCCTGGACTAGAGGCTTATCGTTTACATAGCTAAATTTAATAGAGATTAATCCCACACTAAATGGGTATACATAAGAGTAAACTGAAACATGCACCTTTCAGTATGTTATGTATGTTACCTTTTGTAGACATAAACAGAAATTAAGTTTACTTCACTTAATAACATACACCCTTAGGTAGCACCTCTGTTTCTGTTTTATTTTCATTTGTAGATTGGGTTTTTATTTATTTACAATGGCTCATTACAAGATAAAATAAACAACAGATCAGAATATATAACATTTTCATTTTCCTGAGTAGAAGTGATAAATTATCATAAAAGTTCATTAAATAGAGAGGTTCATTAAGAGCATAGTGACATTTATAATGTGTACAGAGACATACAGCTCTAAAAAGGGACTAAAATTATCGTTCTCCATAATAGAAATACAAACAGGGAGAAACATATACACACACACAAAAAAAGCAAAAGTCTTTCCATGGTGAAGTTCATGGATACCTGGGACTGCAGGAATAAGATTGATTTGTCACTGTAGCTGCCAGAAACAATTAAATACAAATTTTTTGATTGACTTGAAACCGAATCTTCTAACAATTTCCAGTAAATCAAGTTTAACATTGCTTCTTAAAAAAAAAAGAAAAGTAACATTATTTCACCTACAAATAATTACAAAAAGGCAGAGGAAATTTGGAAAGAAAAAGTAAAATTCTCCATCCAGTAACAGAAGAATAACATACCTCTCCCTAGCAAAAGCTTAGTAGTTAAGACCTTCTCTTGGATAGGAGTCCTTCCTTCTCTGAGGACTTATATTTCAAATTCCTTCAGCCTGATTTGGAGTAAGGATTCAAATGCAGGCCACCACTTCCCAGAAAAGTTGAACCCACTTGGCCATGAAGCGCTCCAGCAGTAAATCTTTCCCACTCTGCTGAAGTATCTGTCTTTGTTCATTTAAATAATACTCCCTGCGGTAGGAATGGGAATCTCTGGGCTGCATATTCCTATACTGCTACAAATGCAAGAGTAGACACGTTCAGTCTCCTTCCCTCTGTTTCACCCGCAACCGAGACAATCTTTCTTACATGAGTTGAGTACTTCACTGGAAATTACTTAAGAAAGATTGAAAGAGAACCTTCAGATTACACTAGAAGACAATAAAATTGGTTTGCACAAAGAGGGGAATCCCTTCAGTGAGAAAAATAAGTCGCTGAACGGAATTTTTATTCAGCAGAGAACTAGACAAATCCAGATTGAACTCCCACTTTGTAAGTTGCTATTTGTTCTTCTGGAGAAGAAAGTAACTTCTGTCATTATGTGTTTGCAAGGAATTTAAACACTTAACAAAAACTCTCTCTAAAAATGGCCTATTTTCATTCATATTTTCTAGTCTCCATATCAAAGGTAGAAAATACTTTCCAGCGTATATTAAGCAAAGAGCTGTGTGAAAAATTCTCTGTGACCTTCACAACTACCTGCTGGAAACTACTGAGTAGAAAACACTCACAAAGCATTTAGAGTGATATCACTGTGGACACTCTGGAAACATGGGTAAAGTACCCCCCATCTATTTTTAAATGCCTAAGCAGCCAAAAATAAGACCATGCATTTTTAACAAACTTTAATAAAGGGCAAAGGAATAATGTGTACTTAAATAAATATTCCAGCATGATGACTCACTTCTTACCTTTACACGAGGTGCAGCAAAAGTAATAACTTGTGTGCCATTTATTAAACTTGTTGTAGTGAATGACAATGTTTTCTCTTCTCCATTAATAGTGACTGCTATCTGTGGTCTCTTATCCAAACTTAGAATTCTCCACAAATCCCACGTCTTTTTCACTTTGAATCTTTGAGTGGAAACAAACACATAGGATGGAGGCAGACCTTCTGGAAACACATTCCTAAATAAGGGGTGGGGGGAGAAAGACAGTACTTGAACACTCGTATAAATCTTAAAGCAAGTCTCTCTCACCTTAAGCAAATAAAAAAAATCTTACTAAATTTAGAAGTGTATTTATAAATTTTAATACCTTGTCAATTCTGACAGGTCAACATGTGAGGTTACTTCGTAAGCTTTTGCATTAGTGGTTGGTATTTGAATTCTCTTTTTAACCTTTTTCTTCACGCCTAATCCGACAAGAATGTCAAATCCTTTTTCATCTCGAGCTGCCACTGGAATTCTTGTCGGACAAACAGATTCTGCAAAGTAATAAATGCAAGTATAGTTCAAAATACAACTTAAAACTTTCAAAAAGTAACCTCCTACCTACCTAATTTTTTCTAGCTGCCTTTCAAGCAATAAAAGAGAATTGAGAACTGCCAGTTAAGTATAACATTAAAGAAGTGACATGCAGAATCCTGAGAGTGACATGCAGAATCCTCAGAGACATGAAGCAAGAATACTGAGATGTCTTATTTTACTGCAATTACATGCACACACTACTTTGAATTGTCACAAATTGTAGTTGAAAGTATTACAATATCTGACCAATAAAAATATTGAATTTAATTTCTAAAATTGTACCGTTTCAAAATGCTACAAAATTATAGATGTTAATTGCCATGATGCACTAACAATATGGATTAATCCAGCATCCCTCCCAACTATAAAATCGAGTTGAAAATGGCCAAAGGTAGAATTATCTATCACTATTTTTTTCAACTTCTTTTGCTCGAAATGGACTCTGATCTATTTTGTCTGTTACACTGAAATCTGCTTGAAGCTATTGTCACTCGACAAATATTGTGTGATATATTTTCTGTGAAAACTAAAGTTAGCTGAATGTTCTCTCTGTTTAATTCTCTTTACACAAAAACATTACTAGGCAGTGAACCTAAGCTGTCTTAAAAAAAAAGTGAGATAGCAGGGTGAAATTTAATGCTAAAGCCACCACTCTATTAGAGTAATAATAAAAAGAAAGCAAACAACTGTTTCTGTTATTAAAATTATGCTACACTATTTACAATAAATACATTTTCATCATTCATTTCCAATTGTTTCTTCGGAAAAGCATCAGTTCATAGAAAGGGAAGAGGTTAGGAATACATTCCAAAGAAGGGGTGGAGAGTTCTCTCCCCTCCATCTGGACCAGCCACGGGCTGGAAAACTCCTGTTTTGGTGCCAGGGAATTACCAGCTCAAAGGTCTAGACTGGCTTCTCTTTACAATATGAGCAACGCTGCATGGCTTCTCTTTCTAACAAACCCAAGGGCAGTCAGAAGCTTCCCTGTTCTGGTGGGGGAGGCAGGATATATAAACTCTAAGAAAATTCAGCTAAGTGTCTGCGCAAACTATCTGTGGTGGGAAAGGACAATCCATCCTAAGGGGACATGCCACAGGTACCTGGGGCAGCAGCAAGAAGCGACGTACATAGCCCTTAGTTTTATTTTCCTCCCCACAGCAAAATGTCACCAGACTCCCAAATTAGAAATATATTAAAAGTTATCTGTCTGGCTCTAAAAGAAAGAACTTTCTGCCTACATTTTGGAAACTAAAATGTGTACCTGCTGAATGCTTCCAAAAAAAAAAAAGACATACGAAGCCCAGCACAACTTTCCTCACTCTTCTCAAAACGCAGATGCAGGATTTAAGTCAACATACTCATGATATTAAGTAAGAGTAATAACACTTTTTTTCCCAGGTTTCTTCACTGTGCATTGTTATCATGGAAACATTTTCTAAACTCGTTTATTTCAAAGCTGAGTAACCATCCTATTGCCACTAATACAGATTACACATAATCATATACACTGACAGGAAAATGAACACAAGAATCTCTTGTCAGTTACAGTATTAGAAATTTGGTGTAAAATCAAAAATAATGCAGAAATAGGATTACTTTATGTGAGGGCCATTATTCTGGATCAATGCCAAACTAACTATTCCAAACCAGTACAATACAAATCAAGCTTATGTAAAATTATACATGAAGAAACTATTCTTTATTTCCAATGGCATATTGAAGAATTACATAAAAACATTCCCAGTAAGGTAGATCGGTTTTGGGTCTTCTGGATCATCTTCCAGCAGGACTATTTTGATAACTGAGCCATTATACAGGATGCAGAAGTGAGTGGCAAAATTAAGAACTGTTTTCCATGGGAAACGGGGTTGTGTTTCCAGTCCGTAGTACCAGTCACAGCAACTCTCTAGCCTATACTGAAATCTTACTGCTTTTTAGTGTTTTTATATAGTTTTCAGATGCTTTATTTTTCCTTCCTGAAGCATGAAACAACTTTTTGATGTTAAATCCCATTATCTAGCACAAAGGAACTTTTCTCAGCATCCTCCAGACATACTTCTCAGGTCTGCATTGAGTATTGTTTTTAAATGCATTCCTGACACACAATCTTTTCTATATTTTTGCTAGGGACTAATACTGCAGGAACATTGACTTCCAGAATAAATATTAAATATTCCTTAAATATCTGGGGACTCTTTTAGCCTTGCCGTACTCTCAAACGAACACTAGAGTTGCCAAAAGGCACACAAGAGCCCTCCATCTGCAAGGCTGTTCGTAATGACACTACTTGCTACACGAACCACTACTTGCTACACTACACGAACCACCAAACCTCTGCCTCCTTTTTCCAGAAGGGAAATACTGCCCTTGTGCTCTTATACCTATGTTCACAGAATAACGAAGTTAAAAACACCATAGAGTAAAGGCTAGCATTTTTTTAGACATTAAAATAAAGACAATCAAGGGAGAATTGCACAATTTTCAGGCAGTTTCATGTGGCTGATCACAGCCAAATCATTGCTGCTTTGCCCTCATGGAACTTCCTCTCAAAGTCAATCTTTACAACATGAATAAAATAATCCACCACTCAGATACAAAATTTCCAGTTTACTAGTCTTTCAGTTCACCTTCTAAAGATATTGGGGTTAGAAATGAAGCTGCCAGCTGGCTCTGATTGCTCTTTGAGAGAGGCATCTCAATGCCAATGCAAGGGAAGAGCACAGCGTAAGAAAGTGGAAGCAAAGGGTCGCTTAAAGTAAAACACTAAGTACACTTTTGTATACGCAGTCAACATTCGCAGATTACATCTGTAAGAGTAGTGTCAAATATCGCAGCTGAATTTTAAAGGATACTAATTAACTTAATTCTGAAAGCAGACAATCCATCTTGATGAAATACAATGTCACTTCTTCTAAACTTTACTTAAAGAAAATATTGTGTTTATTTGGGAGAATTTCTCCCCGCATGAAGTTTTATTAAAGAATTTAGCTGCACATAGCTGATTTAATTTTTGGACTGACTACCTTACTACATCAGCCACAAGGAATTATTATGATTTTCGTAAGTGTATCAAGATATAAACACTATTATCCTCAACATAAGTATCACCATATTTTTTTTGATGGTCCATACTCAAAGTGAGAGCAAATGAAAACTATTTTTCATTCTTACTAAGTGCAGAAATATGGTACAACCGAAATATGACTTGCATTAATACTTGGTAATAAAACATGTACAAAATAGCACTGACAACTATTTGCTGTATAATAGAGTCCTTCCGACTGATATATTTTAGAAGCAATCAGCTCTCTTTTTTGTATATATAGGAAAGCCATTGTTTTACAAAGTTATCAGAAAACTCAATGCAGTAATGCTTCTAGCATTCTAAAGCTAAAAAGCCATTTTACAATGTTGGTCTTGGCTAATTCTTCTATAAAATCCTTCTAAAAAAGATAGTAACAGCTCGTTACAATTCCAGGCACTTTTGCCAAGAGTCTTTCTTCTGGGTTTTTCAACACATACTAGCGGAATAACTCTTGTTTGTAATGATAGGTTATCCTCTCAACTGTCAAGAAGAAATGCTAGATTGTGGACGAGTACCAGCCGCACCTAGGAAAAGGATAAAGCAAGCCCTGTATTCTCAGCACAGTTGAGAATTGCTCAACTATTTTAGGGTTTCTAAACTTTTATCAGTGCAAAGACTTAGGGGCTTAGGGCAAAATGCTACATACTGAAATTAAACACACACTGCATTAAAGCACCGTATCTTTCCCAAATATATCTCTTTGTTTAACAGAGAAAATAACATTTTCGGAGTCATTTCCACAAACAAGATCAAAACAAAAGAAGATCATAGTAAAGATTATCAGGTGCCTTAGATTACATTAATCATGCATTCTGCTTGTGAAATAAAGAACTATGGGTATAGAACTACATTCTGCACACCTAAAATATTTCACAATCAATTACCTTCACAGAGTTTCTGCTTTATAACTTCTTTAATTCTTGATATTGCAATATAATCTTCAACATAAAATACGTAAGTTGATGAAGGCTTGTTGGCAATAGCTTTAAGTTCATCCTCCTCAATTTCTGAGCCAACACCAATAGCAAACAAAGTGATTTTATTTTTCCTTGCTTCTGCTGCTATGTCTTTGACTTCATCTTGGGACTTTCCATCAGTGAGAACAACTGCTATTTTTGTTAAAAATCTTGAAGATTTTGCAAAAAGATGGTCAAAGGCAAACTGAATAGCTCTTCCTGTTCTTGTATTTCCTCCCAAGTAGTGTATGGACTCCATTTCCCTGATGAGGTTCTCGGTGGATTCATGAGTTCCGAGGGGAATTTCAAGTACAGGATAATCGCTGTACTGGACAACTCCAACTTGAATAAACTTCGGCCCTATGTCAAAATTTCTTGTAATATTGACAAGCCAGCTTTTGATGATTTCAAAGTTTTCTGGGCCAACACTGTAAGAGCCGTCTAAGATAAAAACTAAATCCGCTGGAGCAGTTCTGCAACCTAAAAAAAAGCCAAAAATCAAACAAATATTTTAATGAATGCTTCCACTTTCTTCTTCCACAGGAAATATTTTTCATATCAATTACTGTTTGTATTAGAATCTGTATTGACCAATACATTCCATTTTAAAAAAATCAGCTGAGTTTATCAGAGAAAACAAGATTGTGTCTGTAAAGCCACACAGATCCAACTTGGTATCTGAAAACCATACCATTTTCTGGTTTTTACATTATCACCAGAATCAACTATGAAAAATTCCGGAATTCAGTTCCTCAGCTGGCAATTGCATTTCATGCAATCAGTGGAGAGGAATACATTTTCTTTTTTTCCATGTCTCTTTGTCTGCAGAGATGATAAACATAAAAACCTCATTTTTGTTAGCAAACTAAGTACACTACAGAGGAAGGCTATAGTCTGAATTCTTCAGAATTCAGCAGTAATATCCAGTCCTTTTACAAATACATTTTAATTGACTTCTGACACTGCTACATGGTACTTACAGAACCAGTTATTATAAAATCCTGAGTCTCAGTTGAATGTTGCTGGTACCACATTCTGATTTTAGCAGAAGAAAAATGCTCAGTGAACGAGCCCAACCTCCAGCATATAAGATCACATAAGCATTTAACAAATATAATGTAACTGCATGATGACTTAGGCATGGATTTAGCTCTCCTAGCTGTAGTCACTTACAAATGGATCCTTCAGACTAAATTGCCAACTACGGGCCATGGGCTGATGCAAGCATTTCTATAGGACAGTCCTATCCATCTTATATACACACCCTCAGATGGAGGGAATAACTCTCTACAGGAATCACCTTCCATCGACTGTGAAAGGAGCTTAGATAACTGACGTGTGAGGTACCAAGGAGGTGGCCAAAACCAGGAGGGATTATTTTGATCCCACAGCACATGCAGTCCTGGGGGTTGCTGTGTATTACGGTGCTTTCTGTTTTGTGAAAGGCTGCAGCTCCACCACAGGAAGGAGAGCTTTGCCTTGCCCTGACATCTACCTACGGATGCTTCTGGTCAGGTCAAGATTTCATCTTCCTTGAAAGCAAGTGACCGCAGTCTGCTGGAGAGATGCTTTTGCAATGCAGGTGGTGGCGAACAGAAAAGGCACTGGGACAAGGAGCAAGGGGCGAGCAGAGTGCGTCACACTGTGGTCCAGGGATATGAATCACAGAGCAATTTCAGTTGGAAGGGACTTTGGACATGACTGGACCCTGCTGAAAGCAGGCCCAGCTTAGAACAGGTAGACTGAAAAAATTATATGTCTTTCTAGAAACCAAAAGGAATTTTATGGAGTTTGTTGTAAAATACTGGAAATTGCTGGACTGAGAGCAAAACTGGAGGAAAAAGACCTGCCCTGAAAGTATCACTTTTACCCCTGTGGCCACGGGAAAGTTTTCCACACTCTTTTTATTCAGCCACTTTGTCTTTCAAAAAGCTACCTTGCTTTAACATTTTCTTTTCCATAAACCAGATTTAGAGTATAAAATTTGGTTTGGTGGGGCTTGAGATGCTAATTTTGAGGAAGAAATATTCAAGAAGGTCTGTCCCAGAGCTGGGGTTATCTCAGCTTCCTCTCACAGAACCTTTATTTTTCTTATTTAATTTCTCACATAACATTAAGCTATTCAAAACATGACTTCTGAAGAAATGAAAATACAAATACTCAAGACAAGTTTAAATCAAGACTGGAGCTTTACAGTTCCATCTGCCCCCTCAGGCATTTCCAAGACACAAAAAGAAATAAAGATATTCCCTTCCTCAAGAAGAAATAAGATATTTAAGTTACTTATATATTACAGGATTTGCACCAGCAAAATTATACTGGAAAAAAATCACCATCAACAGAAGTGTGTATGTGGACCTGAAAATGGATACTATAAATTCAAGGCATGCTTTGAAGTTGCCCTTATCTGAAATATAAAAATTGACTTACTTGCTCTTGTTTCCCCATCTTCAGCTGAGATGTAATCATGAAGTAGCAGAATGAATAGCATCTGAAAAAATGTTACAACCTGTGCCATGTGTATTGTATTTTCAAAGTCTTGAGAATAAACTAGATGGTGAAGAAATGAAAAGAAAATACAGTGTTATTATATTACAAAACAAACCCAAATCTCTGTGTTTTAAAACCTCTGCATGAGGAACAACTTTGAATCAAATCTGCAAGCCCAGATGTAAGGCCAGCCTGCAACGGACCACAGACCCAAAAAGTGTCAGTCAAGCATGCAAGCCCAAAATTGAGATTCTAAAATCAACAACACTCACCAACCTTTCTGTGGGAGTTCAGCTTTCACCAAGGCACATTTATATACTTCTCCTGCTAGGTACATAGATGAGCAGGGTATATTTCCAGTCCCAGTCCCACTTGCCCAACTGCTATCCCACGCTGCAGCCATCACCCAAAGGCTTGACAGCTGCTGCTCCAAAAGATGGCAAGTGTTTATGCATCAGGTACCGGTGGGGAGGCGTTACTTCAGTCTCAACCCACACACCTGGCTACTTCAGGGAGTCTGGGACACTTCCCACTCCTCTACCCCAGGGCTGAGAGTGCCACCAGGAGTCGGGGTCTCAGCAAGCCCCAGCCCTGTCCCAGCACAGCCAAGTCCCGCAAACTCTGTGTACTGTAACATCCAAGGTTACATAAATTATATACATCTTCAACTTCTGATTGTTTCCTCTCTTTCTGTCTCCTTTGTTATCATGGTCTCTGAATTATATCCCCAAAAGGGTCCTGAAGCAAACATGCAATTTGGGTCTCATGTTGCTGTCATAAATATTATTTGACAAATTTACCTAAATTAAGCCATATTTATTACTTATGTTTATTCCAAAAAAGTAATCATAATGGGCAAAGATACATTTTTGGGGTACTGTGTTAGAGATCCATTCATTTCAAGACTCAGAAAAAAAGTATACTGAGCCTCGTTTGTATTCTGTCTTCTCATCTCTCAGTGCAAAATGCAATTTTTCTAACTACATTTTATCCCCCGCTACAAAACAAGAACACCCTGACAGAAAAAGGGAGAATTAACTGCTGGGCTGAGTAAGTGCATGCACCAGTAACTGAGAACTGGCACAGGCTGCCCAGAGAGGCTGTGGAGTCTCCATCCTTGGAGATACCCAAAAGCCTTCTGGACGTGGTGCTGGGCAACTGGCTGTAGGGCTTGGACCAGGTAACCTCCAGAGGCCCCTTTCAACCTCGGCCATTCCGTGAC
This sequence comes from Sagittarius serpentarius, assembly GCA_034782735.1. Lineage (NCBI taxonomy): Eukaryota > Metazoa > Chordata > Aves > Accipitriformes > Sagittariidae > Sagittarius > Sagittarius serpentarius. Next base: position 3,162,343 of record JAVKLA010000017.1, on the reverse strand, counting down.
CCTTAGATTTCTGCTAAACTATGTAAAGTGGTACTTGTTCATGTAAGTGGAGATTTGGTCAATCAAATGTCATGAATATAACCAAGGACAGAATTTTACAATAACTTGTATCTATCTATCTTTGCATATTTTAACAGAAACTTTTTTTCCCCATTGACTTACTTGGTTTGCATTCAGAACATCATTGTGGTTGTGCTGCTCATTTGGCCTACTGCTTTTAAATTTTCCCGTATTTATGGGAAAATCTCTAAACCATGGGAAAAAAAAAAAGCAGCTAAATTCAAGACAAATTTTCAGTAGCAGTTCAGCGCCAATTCATTGCACTACCCTTCAATGTCACTAATTTAAGTAGTTTACATCTAGCCAGAAGGCTAAATATTCCTCTTCTCTCTACAGGCTTTGCTTTGTCAGTCATGTTAGTCTTTATCTATTACACACTAGTTTATCACTAACATTCTTGCTGCTTTTTTCACCCTGTTTCCTAGAATTGAAATGCCTTCCTTGAATAAGGCCAAGACTCCTTCCCTTTTCATATCTTTTTCTTCTACTCATAAACCTCTACTTAGCCCACACCAAAATCATCCACACACTCACTTAAAAGGTCAAATATAAATGAAAATATTTATTACATAAAAAAATTAAAAGTCAACATATTGGGATGAAAGCTGTGTGTATGTCTTTTTTATATTGCTAATTTTTAATTTTTAACTCTTCAGGGTAGACAAGGTGTCCACATTACCAGTAATAAGGTACTGGCAGATGTTCTGACACTTCTGTAGTGCTAGAAAATACTATTCTCCAAAAATACACTAAAACACAATTCAGCATGCCTACTGCAAGTGCCTCTTACAAGAAGAAATAGGTAAATGGAATAAGTAACCATTTTCTTTTCCACGACTAGTCAAGGGAGTAAACTGAAGAGAATGCCATTTAATCACTATAACATACTGAGCAGCCATCAAGCAGTCAGTAAGCTGTTATCTGCAACAAAATTCCACAGCAATTAAACGTAGACCTTTCTCTCTAAAGATGTATATACCTGACATGATGTTTTCAGGAAAATAATATGGGGAAAAGCGATTACAGAGTTGTGGGGGGCAAGAAAATAACAGATAGAGAGGCAGTAATTTCAATGTCAGGTACATTTCTGGTAGATTCATGATCTGTATTTGCCAAATAGAAGACGTGCCACAAAATCAGTAAGTTGATTTACTCTGGCTTTTCAGTCAGCTGCTTTGCTTTTTCCACTGCTTATAAAGCACTCATTCCATTAAGACAAAAAAAAAAATCTCCACAAACAACCTCAAGAAATGCACAAAAGTCAATTTCCAGGAAATTCTACTCCTGCCTAATATAATCCCCCAAAGTTAATAATGCAAAACCGTAATTATGATGCTATTAAATATCACCTTCAGATCACAGATAATTGCAAGGTAACACCATACTTTGCTATTCTTATCACCTTGCATCAGACAGGGTGAGAAACCAGATGAAGCACTTTGGGGTCTATGGGATAGGACAAAAGACGCACTGTTCCAATGATGCTACGCAAGTACTGGGATGTCAACTTCATTTAAATAGATTAAGTGGCAGTTTCTTGTCCCAGCGATTTGAAAAAGGATCTGTTTAAATGATGAAATCAAGTGTACAAGTAATAGGCATGCAATACATGAGAAAATCTTACCAATAGAAGTGGACAATTTACATTGATTATTTCAGATTTGATGGTTTGTAAGATTCATCATTTTAAAATCACTTTTAGCCTTTTCCGTGGCAAGTGTTTACTGAAGGGTAAACACATGTCTCACGAGGCCAAATTAAGTGATACCAAAGAAGAACATATGAAATTAAATCTGTGGGGGAATTTGAATAGCAGGTAACCAAAGAAGGGCAACTGCATTCTTTCAGAGTATCAGGAAAACGTCAGCCTATAACCAAAAAAAAAAGACAGACTACTGTACAGAGAGCTGATATATATCAAAAAACCACCATGCTGGCCCCAACAAACTACAAAATTCTTTAGATTCCTCCCACCAACAACCCCAAAGGGTCCAAAAAATTGATAAGGAATAGTTATGAAAAAGACAACCAAGGAAAATACCACAACAGTACATAAACTGATTTCTGGTGTTTGTCTTCTCTGTGGTTGTCTAAATGGCTATTTCTGTAAAATCCACAGAATTTATATAAAAAGAAAATAAAAACCAAGCAACTTAGTGACTTCACTGCATCAGTCCGCTAAAAAAAGTACATGGACCACTACCATTAATATTGCACCTTTTTCTGAAAATAAAACAGCACACTAAATCCACAAGATTATTTTAACACCACACACCTAGCAGCACAAAACTTGTCTGTGCTCCGTGCCATAAGCGCAGGCGCCTCAGGTCAGGCGGGGACAGCGGGATCCTGCTTGCCGGCGCCGCTCTTCTCTCACCAACCCTGGCAGAAGCCATTAATGCCTGCCTTAAACTCCATCGCCTTCTTTCATCTCTGCTAATCCTTCCGCAAACATTTACCCACTGGTACCCTCAGGGGTGAACCCGCCTCCCGATCGGCAGGAACGAGAGAAGCTACAGGGAAAAGGAAGAAGCCAGCTCAGAGCTGGCTGGGTGGGAAGGGGAGAGCAGGGGACTGCAACAAAGCCCTGTGCCCCCAAGGAAGGAGGTGCTCCTCAGAAACACTAATACTTCACCGTGGGAGGGGGACATGCGACAACAGCGTTTACTGACTGTCCTGGAGTACAGGCAGCGTCCGGAAGCCTGGCTGGGAGCAGAGGAGAAAGCTCATGTCAAAACCACGGCACACAGGGGATGAGGGGTGTTGCAGGGGAACCAGAAGTAAGGAAAGGAAAATTCCTGGGGATATGCTGTAGTGTGCTCCACTCACACACCCAGCAGAAATGTGCCGTCCTCTGAATGTTTCCGTTCTGTGTTCTCCTTCTGTTATTCATTTGCATTCATCTCATTCATGTATGTATTTTAAAGGACAGGCTAAAATGAATGGCAGACCCCTCGTATGACCCCACTGGTCAGTTCTCATCAAGTTGTCTTAAAACCCTGCAAAACAGGAGTCCCGAAAGAAAAAAGGCAGAACAAGAAAGAAGAAATGTTTTCAGGTCCCTCCTGGCCCCAGCCCCACCTACCCAAACAGAGAAGGGCTGTTCACCATGCGGCCCTGGCCTCGCATGAGGGGCATATCCAAAGTCGCTCTCGCTCCACCAGTAAAAGAAATAATACTGGGAATACCTTCACACGCTGTCAGGCATCAGTGTGGGGGCGCACAGGAGGGAATTACCGGGCAGGAATCATACGTCTTACTTCTCACAGTGAAGAATCTCTGTTCTTTCCTAGTGAATGCTACAGCAGCCTTCGGTGTACCTTTTTGATCTTGGAAGACATTAAAGTAATGAAACTATCACATCAGAGCAAGATTTCTTTTGGTGAAAACCATGCCTCAACTTACATTTCTTAAAAAGAATGAGTAAAACAATTGGCAAAACAAGCTTATCTGATTTGCAGAATCAAATTGTATTCCCTCAACGGATCAATTTTTCCATCTATTTGTGAGAGTCCTTCTGTATTTCATTTACAACAAAGCCTGAAAAATATGAGATACTGAACTTGAGAACTTCATTATAAGTATAAAGCCAAATAACTATTTAGAGTCCAAAATGGATTTATTAATAGAAACCAAAATTAAAAGGATAAACCCAAGACTTACAGCAACCAGCCAATGAAGATTCCAGGAATTATCCAGTGTTCAATTTATTTGAAAGAAAATAATAATATAGCACTGCACTTTTAACAGTCAAAAGAGATGCCAAACCAACAACTCCAGAGACCAAACTTCTGTGCCTTGTCGACACAGTAATTATAGCACAGGCAACAGAAATGGACTTGAAATTACTTACAGAAAATACTTGCCCAAGTGCCTTATTGCTACCATGAAGAGGCTACCATTAATACCAACCCAGGACTGCTCCGCTGACATTGCCAAAAGCCAAAATTCATCACTGCTGATCATGGCCTTTCTAGCTCCAGGTTTTTTAAGAGAAACAGAGAAAGTTTTCTCTATAGTGGTCCATGAAGTGCTCACTGCTTTCTTCTCTACCCTTGAGAGCTCTGCTGGTGGCTACGAGAAGTCAGGGTCCTCGTGCCAAACTTCTGCTGCTGGAGCTCTAAGAGCTGGGTCAGACTGTGCAGGGAAGCATTAACGGATGGTAAAATCTGTCCCAGCACCGCACAGGCAGAGGGAATGGGATTCACGCTTGCTCCTTATTTCCTCTGCATCTGCAAACAGTAGCCAGGATTCAATGATCCTTATGGCTCCCTTCCAACTCGAGATATTCTATGATTCTACAATATTATGCTAAGCTATGTGAAAAATAAACTGAAAAGAATATTTTAAATAAAACTCCTAGCCCCTGTCTTTTTCCAAATTATCTGTTGTGATTAGTTAGTGGTTTTACCAAACATAAGCAGGAAAACACATTCATCAAACTGCTTTCCCACTTCTCAGCTATACCAAACCACTTTTAGTATATGGAAGCTTATGAAAGAGAAATCCATACTGGGTTACTAAACAAATACACAGACGTTGCATCCAGCTCAAGTAAAGGGTTGCAGACTGAGAGAGTATTAGTGGAGAAATAGCACACGTTAACTGTATTTTTCAAGCATCCCACATGGTTATTTCATTTTTCCATCTTAAATGGGACAGTGCAGTGCACCCAGAGGCTTTGTAATCCTGATGATGCACAGGGTGGCAGGATCAAGCCTTTGGCTATCTCCTAACTCCACAAAACTGTTTAAATGAAAGCCGCAAGGGCCTATCAGACATTAACTGAGACAGGATACTGGGCTGGGTGGACCTTTAGTGTGACTCATTATGGCCATTCTTCTGCTCTTCACTCTATGCTTTTTATCTTGGTTTTTTTACATGCCACTTTGATAGCAAAAGGGATGTTTAGAGTGAGTGGAAACAGTCCCCTGCAGTAAAATGGTCTGTCTTGCACAGAGGGATCTCAAACAGCTTATGTAAAGGCGTCTGCTCTGAGCTCCTGAAATGAGGGGTTGTAGAGTACACCAGGTATTTTTTAGTACCCTTGAGACATGCATCAAGACTCAGGCAAGCTTCTGTGCACCTCAGAGTAAATGCAAGGTAAAACCATAGCAGTGCTACTAAGCATCAGGCCCTTGAACCATAACCCACAGGGCAGTAGTGTAAGACCCCGTTCTCCACCAAAGCAGAGTTAGCAGAGCATTATTTCTATCTGCACCAAAGGCAGGAGAGAAAGAGGGTACAAGAAAGCTTGCCTGCATCGGCCCATGCATGCCTGGTGAGGGCATGGTCAGAGACAGACAAATTACAGCCTCCCCAATGAACATTCAGGTTCAAAAAAACTCAATGAAGTGTGGAAATCGGTGGCATATTGACTCACCTGTATGCCGTGCCATTTCAGGCAGCTTTAACCAATTGGACAGTTCCTGCAACTGAAAGCAATTTCTTGCTTTCTTCTGGGTGCTGGAATTTTGCTGTGCAGCATTTGCACAAACAGGGCCACTGAACACCTCCGACCGGGAAGGAAATTGAACTCAGGTTGCCTACACAGTGGACACGTGCTACAGCCATTATTGAAACCAACAGCCTCTACTCGATTTTTAAATGAATTCAAGGCTGCCAGTGTGTTAGAGAAGGGAAACGCATGCAACTCCCAGAACAGCTTTGCTATGCAGAAGTGCACAGAGGTTCAAACGACAGCATCTCCTGTATGCATGCACAGCAGAAGAATTTCACATCCAAATTAAGTTTTCAGTAGGAAATTTAGGTGCCTAGGCAGGTCAGGCAGTATTTCCACTTTGCATTTAAGATGTCTAAAAGCAGCACCTTCTGTATCCCAAAAGGCAGTTTACTGATGCAGTCTTTCCACATGCAGCTTTCCAGACCCCAGATAAGTGTATCACTTTCCTCTTCCTGGGAATACTCTCTGAAGAAACTTTCCTTTTAGAGCAATTTGGAATCTTCCAGCATCAAAAATACTTGCACTTCAGTACAGTTTTGTCACTATTCAAACTGGGGAATGGAGAAAGAGAATTCCCTTTCTCTGAAAACCCTGGCTTCTCTGCTGCATGAAGATTTCTTTCTTGCTGAAGAACTACACTGAAGAAATACACTGAAAGGAGGAGTTCCTTCCTTCACTTCTTCCCAGCGCTAGTTACTGCCTAAGAAGGAAGCCAGGAAGGGTATGATTTTAACCTTTTCCAGCATTCCGAGAAAATAACCAGACTAAAGATTATATATATTATCTCGCCTTCCAAGTATAAATTAACACTTCTCTCATATTACATCATTGTATAAACATCTCTTAATTCAACTACAGATTGTTAGGTTTGGCCTACAAAGGAACAAATATTAAAACATTACAACAATAATGACTGAAAGGACATACAGGAGATTCTTTGCATTTCCAAAACTTATGCAATACTACAGAAACTACAGCAAGAGAAAAGCAACCCTGAAAATGCTGATTTACACACATTAAACAATGTGGAAAAGTAACACAATATTGCACCACCTTCTTTTTACACTTGTTCTCCCTGTTTTCAAAATTAATGGGTTTTACAAATAAAATGTTAGGGCAATTTACATTTAACTATTTATTCCTAACTTATACTACCAGTCCTAAGCATTCAAAAAGTCTATGAGGTTACTCCAAGTCAGTTACTTTTATCAAGTAATACCTCTGAATCTGTATTTATTTCCACTTGGATTTCAGTCCCATTCTGCATTCATGTTTTCCACATATTGTTTCTCTTCATTTATTTTTCTTGGTGGCCACAACTGATGAGGTTATTATACTTGCAAACATTTAGAAGAATAACAGCATTTCCTGGGAAGGGTGAGGCTGCGAAGACATCCTTAATTTAGGCTCTGCTTATGCATACAAGTAAGTACATAAATGCAAGACTGTACATAAATAGATAAAATCTCCTAGAGTGATGAGTACATTAGTATTCCCCATACCATTTCTTTCTGTTTCTATGTTGGAATGAACTATTTTGGCATAATCACCAGTATAATTACATTCATACCAGGAGTGTTCTACAACATTAAATATATGATTACAGAGCAGTTCAGAGGAGTTTTTATTAAGAGAGGTCAAGAATGAAAATTACTTAAGTTACACATATTAGGAGCTTTCTTTATTTTTTTAATAATTAGTACTAGTGCAACAAGAATGAAAAGTAATTGTAAAATGGTTCCATTCTGGCTAAGCAGTATCTGTACTTCGTCTATATAAGAATACATGGCTATACAAAGTACACACAGTACACAGTTTGAGGTACTTTATTTCCTAGCCCTGAAATCAAGCAGAAAGCATTGCCTGGACTCCCTTAAAAAGAAAAGGCTAATGGGGCTTTTGCTTGGGCTCTCCCTCCCATTCCCACCACCTTTGCTCTCTTTCTTCTTACAACAGTGGCAAGGGTAAGAGGCACAGCTTTGTTTCCCCTCCCTCTAAAAGTCTAAAAGCCTACCTGACAGACAGACTAAAGAACAGAGACCTCCAGACAGAGCTGGAGAATCACATGAAAGAAGTGAGGAGAGATGCAGGCAAAGATCTATTGCAGCTGAGTGAGTATATCAAGTCCACAGCTGCAGCAATGGGAGCTGTGCAGCGTTGACGGCAAAGCGACCTGCGTTACCTGAAGGTGACTGTCCAAGCACCTTCAGAAAGTGAATGAATACTGGAGACCTCAGAGACACGGTAGCATCACATCTCATCTGCATTTTAAGAAATCAGTCTCACCTGACACTGCATATACATCTGTGGTCCCTCAAGTATGTGCTAGTGTGGTCTGTTCCTGCTGCTCAAACATTATTTTGAATTTCTCTCCCAAAGCTCAGTAAAGGCACTAACAACTACTTGAAGTTCATGTCTGATATTTCATTAGTTTGTGCCACAGTCACAATTTAAATCTCTCATTAAAAATGGTTGACTTAACAGTTAAAAGAGCACTGCCCAAACTACTGACAAGGCAAACCACTTCAATCTTCACCCCAAAAGACATTTTAGGGATAGGTAAGAAAAAAAACCAATGGACCGATAGTTTAAGTGAAACTATTCTGCAACATGATTACAATTTCCACTATTAGAGGTATTCAATGTAAACAAAATAAACCCACAGGAATTAAGACTATATGGTAAGATTACACTCCCTATATACACTACATGAAGTATTATGCAGATTATATAAAGGAGCAGAGAGGATTAAATAAATTATCATATGTTTGGCAGATTTTGGAAAGAAGGCTTTGTATCAACTGTGTAAAGGCTTTATACCAACTTCGATGCCGTACATCAAAGCCCAAAGTAAGCAGTTGATATATATTATAACCCAAGCAAGAAGATATATATCTCTGAAAGGAAAGAATCCTCTTCAGTGGGATTGGCTGACTGTTTATTTTTCCTATGATTCAGTAAAGCACAGCAAACCCACAGACTCCTCCAGTCTACAGCAGAGAAAGTTTGTATTGATGCTCCAACATCTGAAGTCACAGAAGGCTCCTATTTTAAAATCCAATTTATGCTGGTACTTTGCACTTTGTTGGATTTATTCCCACTCCACGAGGATGCTGTACCAGGTGCCAGCAATTAGTTATTACGGGTTAAAATCCACAGCATTTGAGCTGCTGGACTGATACACGGCTGACTGGAAAACAATATAGGATGGGCAACTTATGTAAGCAACCACAGCTGGCAACTCAGCGTTCTGGCTGCAACAAATGGATTTGAGGTCTCCCTGGAACACATGATTTCATCCCGTCTGTGAAAAGCCTCTGCTGTTATTTCTCTCTTTATCAAGTAACTTGAGATCCCACAGCATTTCCCCTCCTTGGACAGACTCAAGGAAAACAAAACAGCTAATCAATAGGATAAAATCTGATGCTCAAATGGTACAGTTGAAATTAAGCTAGCATACGATAATAGGATTCTGCATAAGAAACATTTGAACCCACTCCTACAGGAAATCCGAAAGTTCAAATTTTGAATATGCACACATATATCTATATATGTTACCAAAAAGGGAAACAGAAAACAATTTAATACAGATGACTACCTGGAGCAATAGGTTGGGAGACCATTTTGTCTGAGCTAAGGAATGTAGAGTTCAGTTGGGCCAGTGACAATTGTCGGTAAACAGAAGGAAAACAGGCATTGGGGCACGTAATGCAATAACTGGAAATTATATATACTAATTATATATTATTACATATAATTATATATAATTTAGCAATGAAACCACTATAGAAATTGGCTCAAGTCTGTGAGAAAGGTACAACAATCTCTAACAATGAATGTTGATAAAAAAGGCATCAAGGAAACATAAAACCGGAACCAATCCAAGTAAGTACTTCTAATGCAATTTAAAGACTACATCAGGATCATGCCTAGTTGAGAAGACGTACAGGGCATTGCTCATCCATTACTGCTGTGGTCTCAAAGTCCTCAGGAAAGCAAGCCAGTCAAGAATTCAGAAACATTGTCAGTGCTACCAGATTCAGCTAGGTCCTAATATGTCAGACACACATTTCTGCCAATAGCTCCTCACTCGCTTCTTTCTTTTCCCCTAACATTTATTTTCTTTCCATCTTTTTATTTTTGTTCTCCACTTTTAAAAAAGGGAGGGTAGGGCTGGCTTAGCTAAGATTTGCTGTGAAAACAAGAGAGAAGCAGTAAGAAATACACAACAGGTGATTTAAAGTAAGTTTGGTGTGTGAAGGAAAGAATAAGTCTATGGGCTCTCTTTTCCTCCTGCAAGTAAGGGCCAGCATCAGAAACAGATGTTGTATTTTCTGTCTTCCTGTCTTTTTCTTCTGTTCACTTGTCTTATTTATCCCTCAAACAGGTTTAGATTCCAGCATCAAGCACAATGGATCAAGCCCATTAGTGTTACTGTCTTTTCCCACAAATTATACTTAATGCTATTCTCAGTGTTAATTTAAGTACTGTCAAATGCTGGAGGGGATAAGAATGATGACACAGACCCCTGCTTTAGCTGAAGGTTTCAAAACTTCATTTGAAAGCTTAGTCCTTTCCAATTCTTTAACTGCTCTCCCTCTTCTTCCCTCATTTCCAGAAACATTCAATAAAAGGCAAAAGAGATTAATTTTTTTTTTTTAAATAGCAATCTGTAGCCACAGGAAAAGCTGGTTAAAGTCTCTGTTCAAGCTTCAAAACTTGATTTTATTGTTTTACACTACAGAATGAATGGATGTTTATTCCATTTAGCTTAGTACAACAGCCTTTAGACTACATATAAAGGTATCATGAAGTAGACTGGCCTTTAAGACATTTGATTATATGTTAGCATTTTGACAATGATATATAAACTCACAGAGATCAAATCAAGAAGAGTCACATGAAGTAAACAGAGAAAAAAGAATTTTAGGTTTTTCATTTCTATGTTTTTTAAATGAAAGGGGTTTTTTACTTAGTCTTGTTTTTACTGAAAATACCGACAAGTCATTCAAAGGAGGCTGTGATTGCTGAAAGAATGGAAATAGTAGAAATTCTAGAGGAATATAGGACCTGAACTAAAGAAAATATTGAAAGAACTCCAGTTGTCTTCAGTGGAGCTAAATCAGACCCTTAATATTTTAAACATTAAACAAGAGAAATTTAGCACATTCATACTCAAAGGGAAAAACATAAACATTTGCTGTTTCAAGTATATCCAAAATTTGGTACTTTCAGAAACACTCACATTTCCAGATATAGCATGATCCCAAGCAAAAATTAAAACCATGCAAAATTTACATGCTTAGCTGCTTTTCACCTGCAAGAAGACTAAAGATACTCCAGCAAGTATTCGAGCTCACTTTCTTTACAATGTGATGACTCTTACAGCCTGTTGTATGAAGACAGTTATTTTATTACTCTCATGAAGTATAAAACTCCTTCCTGGTCCCTACCACAAGTTTTTCCTTCAGTCCACTGAGCAACTAAGGACACAGTAGCTGCAGAGAAGAGTAACTAATGAACAGACAAATCACGCTAAGAAAGTTTTGCAAAGGTGCAGGCTGGGGAGGTGGCCAGGGCCATCCAGCAATACACAACCCATGTCTCTGGGTATTCCCTCCCCAGAAAATTCCTCTGTATTCCTCTGCTTTCAGCTTTGTTCCACACAGGTAAATAGCAGTAAGAAAAAGTATGAAGTAAGCCAGCAGATACCATACAAACCTCACCCTGCAAATCACCTTCTGACACAGGAAAAACACCAGCATTTCCCAGTCCCCCAGATGGGCATCTGAACAAGGAGCTGTTTTAAGTTGTACATGAAAGCACAGACATTTAGAAGAGAAACACCATTTCAACATCTATACAGCTAAGTGGAAGTTCACCTGCTTTGCCAAAGCCATTATGCGTGATCTCGGGAAAAGAAAGGATCATGCAGGATATTTCTGTCACCTAGTTTGACCCCTGTATGCATAACCTATAGATTGTTTATAAGAAACTGGCTTAAACTGCATTTTAAAGAAAAATATCTGATCTTGTTCTAATGACTTGAGCGTATCCCTCCTCTCCCCAACTCCCTTAATCTTCTCCACTGTCTAATCAGCCCCACTTTTAAGAAACTGGATCTTTTTTCAAAGATGAATTTGTCTGCATTTCCAGCCCCTAGTTCTGCCTATGACATTCTCAGCAAAACTGAAAGGTCTCCCCATCTCCTTTCTACCTATATGTATCCACAGTCCAAGCCACCACTCAGTCCTGTCCTTCATGTACTGAACAACTTGACCCTCGTAAGATTCATGTTGCTGTATTTGTTTTCCAAATCCCTTCTCCATTTTGTTACTTCCCTTTGAATTTTGTCATTGACATAATGTTTCTGAGGTGCAGACATTACGGGCACAATATTTTAGCATGCTTGTTATTGTAAGATCCCCGATTAATTCCCTGTTTCTACTCAAAAGCCTTGTACTTCTGTGGTGGGTTGACCCTGGCTGGATGCCCCACGTGCCCACCAAAGCCGCTTTATCAGTCCCCTCCTCAGCTGGACAGGGGAGAGAAAATATAACAAAAGACTCATGGGTCGAGACAAGGACAGGGAGGGACCAATCACCAGTTACCATCATGGGCAAAACAGACTCGGCTTGGGGAAAATTAATTTAATTTATTACAAATCAAATCAGAGTAGAATGAGAAATCAAATCAAATCTTAAAATACCTTCCCCCACCCCTCCCTTCTCCCCGGGCACAGCTTTGCTCCCGAATTCTCTACATATCCCCCATCCAGCAGTGCAGGGGGATGGGGAATGGGAATTACGGTCAGTTCATCACACGTTGTCTCTGCCGCTCCTTCCTCCTCAGGGGCAGGACTCCTCACTCTGCCCCTGCT
>JAVKLA010000017.1:3133413-3149839 GCA_034782735.1 Sagittarius serpentarius | reverse complement strand
GTCTTCCCCAGGGGCTGCAGGGGAATCTCTGCTCCGGCGCCTGGAGCACCTCCTGCCCCTCCTTCTGCACTGACCTGCGGGGCTGCAGGGTTGTTGCTCTCACATGTTCTCACTCCTCTCTCCAGCTGCTGTTTTTTCCCTTCTCCAATACATTATTCCAGAGGCGCTACCACCGCCGCTGGTGGGCTCAGCCTTGGCCAGCAGCAGGTCCGCCTTGGAGCCGGCTGGCACTGGCTCTGTCGGACATGGGGGAAGCTTCTAGCAGCTTCTCACACAAGCCACCCCTGTAGCCCCCCCGCTACCAAAACCTTGCCATGAAAACCCAGTACAACTTCACACATCCAAACATACTGGTTGATTTTGTCCCAGCCCTGGAGCAAAAGCACATACTGAGGTGATTATCTACTGAATAGTGACACCAAAAAAAAACATCTCTGAAGTAACCTACAAAGAATAAACTGATGACAGTGATTATTCAAGATGATCTCAGAAGCACTGCTGTTCGTAGGATCCCTCACTGTCGCTGATCAACCTGATTCTAATTATTTAAAGAACGGCCTTTGCTGAAGCAGTTTAGCCCCTTGGGGCTGGGGGCAGTGTGTTCAGTATTTCTACAAGTCACCAGGAGAGAACCGAGAGGAAGGTCAGATGTCTGCAATGACTCTGTAGGACTCCTGGGGTGTGGGGAGCAAGGATGGGGAAGCTGCATGCAGTCCTGGTCAATATTGTTCTGGGGCTGTGAGAGTCTAAGTGGGAGAAAGGAATAAAATCAGGGTCTCTTCCTCTCTCCCCCATCCCCAACCTCCCTACCTAAATGCAGAGAAAGTTCCTGGGAGATCTCAATGTGGTCTGTAACTACCTAGAGGGAAGGTGTGGAGGAGATGAAGGCAGGCTTTTCCCACAGCCGTACAGTGGAAGGACAAGGGGAAATGGGCACACGTGGGAACAGAGGAAATGCCAACTCAATGTAAGGGAAACATTTTCTACCAGGAAGATGGCCAGACGTTAGAAGAGGTGGCAAAATCTCCATCTTTGTGGTTATTGAAACCTGGACTGAAAAAGACCCTGGCCAGCCTACGCTAACTGGGTCTGCTCTGACCAGAGGCTGGACCGGATGATCCCAGGAGACCCCTTCCAACCTCCATGTTTCTGTATCTCTGCAGTTCCTTTCCAACACCCCTCCTTCTCACTCTTCACAGTACAATTTCCAGGGCACTTGCCCTCAAGGTGCATGGCCCCCATCCCGCAAGCACATCACACTTCTCCAAGCCATTGGCTTTTCTGAGCTATTCTGTTGCAGAACGGGGCCTACGAAGGCAAGAAGAGAGCGTCATGAAGAGCAGACAGAAGGAAGAGGTGGGACAAAGCAAGAAAAGCAGGCCCAGACAGGCCTGCCCTCCTGCTGCCCCGGGGCAGAATGGGGCTTCGGGGGGGCCACTGCCACCACTCATATCTTGACCACTCCTCTTGGCAACAAGACCAGCCAACAGCTGAGTAACCAGGAGACAAAGTTTCAGTATTCAGAGTACACCCAGCAGCTACTCCCTATCTCCCCCACCACATGCACAGAATACACAGCCATATTCCTGCATGAGGTATCCACCAAACATCTTCCAGTTTGAAGTCAGCAACAACAAAACAGTATTTGTTTTTATTATGACACCTCAGAGGTGCTTAAAGAGGAATTCATCTTGAGCTTAGAGGCAATAGGAGCTTTTGTAGCAGACATCCACCAGTTCCTCAGCTTTCAACTTTCAAAGTGGCTTTTTATTGCCTTTGACTCTTTAACAAGTAGTGGTGGCTTTCCCCCTTCCATGAGTAACTCCAGCTCTTCTCTTTTGCTGTTTAGGGGTCAGTGTTTGCATTGACATGTTAAAAAAGTTCCCTACATGTCTCTGTATACTTGAATTTTTAATGTGATACCTTGTAGTTGGATACGTAGCTCTGTATCTGTACCATAACTGCCTAGCTATCACGTTCTTGTTTTATGATGAGCCATACCCTTGGTGATGCTGGGGAGTGACTCTCCCACTACTAAGCTAGCAGAACCCTAAGTACCATCTCATCTCTCCCTATGAAAAAGTCCCTGCACCCTGTAATACTGCTATAATCATTTACCTCCAATACCTTTGCTTTTTTTTTCTCTAACTCCAGAAAACCTGTGCTATTGGCCCTTGTTTAACCTTCAGACATTCACTAATCAGGATTTAATTGTACAACAGGAGTACAACTCCGTATCTCCAGGATACCCTGAGAACTACCCTCAAGTCTGAGAGGTGTTTGTTTTTACAATTACAACAGGCAGGGCCATGCAAGTTTGTTATGCACTTGAAGTTCTCAGAAATCTCAGTGTTCAAAACTGCAGAAAATTATTCCTCAGCCGTTGCAGACAATTCCTTGCAAGCTGGCACTGCAAGGATGGAGTGGGGGTGGAAGGCACCATCCTGTTCCATCTTGCCAGGTTACAGCACATGGGAAGAAGGCAAATTCCTTCCTCCCACTCTGTGCCTATGAAGAAATCTTCAACATATGGGTCAGAGAGTGATCTGGGCCCCAAGGATGAGAATTGTTGCTATACTCAGCAGTGATCCCAAATGGTCATAAGCACACACCTCTTAGGTTTCCACCAGGGAACCAGAAGAAATAAGGCATTTTTTTCCTCCTCTTTTGAGCAATAATTAAATATTACTTAGCATAAAGAGCATGCCCATACAGTAAATAGTGAAGACTTTTCCATTCTGCCTCCTTCATACCATTCCACTTGCAACTTTTCTGTTCAAGAGAACAGAGCAAACAGTTCTGCCCTTTGCTTCTTTTTGACATTAAGGGGCCTAGAATTTGTTAATAGTTCAGGAGTATCACATTTCTGAATCAGCAAACTTTACTTAAATTAGCAACAGGTGAATTAAATGGCCATTAGAGGTTAGAGCAGTTTAGGCAACATTTTTTCTTTCAAAAGCACAGATTAATTTTTCCAAAGTAGTTCCCATACCTCAAAACATACAAAACGTGTAACTTCTTTTCCGTAGAGTCCATTAAGAAATGTCTACTGTCACCAATGCAGGTTGCAAAAGAAAGAGTAAAACAACATCGCGCACTTGCTAGGACCTACGGCAAGTTGCTTACGCTGTGTATTGATATCGGACAGGCCTGAACAAAGTACAGGTCATGCTTTCTTGCATAAACAGGTGTATAACTTACCTTTCAGAGAAATCCCACAAATTAAAAAAGCAGATTTTATATTGTCATAAATTCTAATACATCATTTTCAAAAAAGGTGAAAGGAATACAATGTTGTTATTCATGCCAGAAATTTGACATTTCTACAGATGCCAGACGCATTTTCAGAGATATTCCAGAGTTATTCAAGTTGAGATGGGCTTTTTTTTTGAATGTCAAACTGGTGGTCTTAGAAGAATGGTTAGATTTGCGGTTGGTTGGTTTGTTTGCTTGCTTGTTTTAAAAAGCTAAATGTATATACAAGAGAGAATTCTATTATATTCTATGTTCCAAAGAACACAAAATCTCGAGCATCACTTGCAGTGTTTCAGAGAAAACACTTACAAGGTTCCACTTGAAGCTAAGGATTATACAGCTGGACAAAAGCACCATGCATGCAGTCTTAGCGGCTTCATATAAAGAAGGCTTGTGGAGACAAATTCATCTGTTAAATGTTGGTTCCAATTTGTATTTCTTAGAGTAAATTAAAAGCCATGGTTTAAAAGTATTACTAGCACAGATTCTTCAGACCATGGTATTCCACAACCTCCCTTTTGGGCGTTAACCTACTGCAAGCATTCCTAGGACTTTGACCGTTTATCACCAGAACACTAAAGACGCTGGAGGTAATAATAGCAGGTTTTTACATTTTTGCTCCAGTTGATTTTTAAATATTTGATGCAAAGTAGTTACAAAATGACGTGCTGCTAGTGCCTGTCATGGTACAAACTAAAACCTCCAGATTCCTCAGAGTTCAGCACCTGCATTTATGCTATGGAGCACCAATATAAAATCATTTGGTTTATATTTGCTCTCCATGATGCACAAGATTCATGTTCATTCCTACAGTTTTATTAGAAAATATTAGCTTTTAAATTGTGGGATTCATACTGTCAAAAAAATAGCAAGCCAGCAGCATGAACAACCATTAAACAAACATGGAATAAGATAAAGAAAAAAAAAACTTCTATACCCAACTTATCCAACATACAGCAATGAATAATTTATGTTGGACATCATACAAAAACAGATACAGAACAGATCCAGATGAAGAGTTTCTAAACTTATTCCCCCTTATATGATGTTCCCTGTCTATGAGGTCTGCTTCATAGACAAAGTTTTAGTAGACTTAATTAACAAGAATTAAAAAAGACAGGTTCAAAAATGCATTAAAGCTTTATTTCCATATTTCAGTCCTCTACTAAGGTAAGAGGTAAGAACATGGTACGACTAATAGGTGTTGAAACCTCTGTACCAGAAGGCAACCTCCTGGTGGTGAAGGGTAGTCTGGAGTCAGGCATAGCCTTTGCCAGGCAGGTCTTGTCCCTTGGTGCTACACAGCATCACTGAGTGAGTGTCAGAGAGACACTACCTCAGTTCTGCTCAGAGACATCTTGAATAGGAAAGTCCTAAAGAAGCTATTGAGTGTGCTATTGCTCAAAGCAGTATGAACAATGCATTTGTGCGCTTTAATTTTGCAGCTTTGTGTCTAATACAGCAACACACAATGTTTGCCGTTATCCTTGATTGAATAAATCAGACTTTTCATGGAGCTTTCCTCTTCATCTAGAAAGAAGCATAATCTCTACCACAGTCGACACATACACATCTCACTTTGGTCCAGTCCTGAGTGATGCGGCTTGCTTTTGGAGGCCTAACAACCACACCAATCAGATCTCTAGTGTTGGTGAACATCAGTTATGCTGCAAGGATCACTTTATAAACTGAAAACGTGATACCTATATTTATGGCTCTTTGCAGTGCTGACAAAAAAGGGCTTGAAACACACAATACTACCCATAGTTACACCATACCTCATACTTCTCTTCTCCCACTCCACCTCTATCCAGAAGCTCACCATTTAAACATTTACCAGAAATGTAAGGTAAATGGTTCAAACTGCTTCAGACTGAGGAAAGAAATAAACCTTGGTCTTCTTTTCTGACTAATGCTCTATCCACATGGCATAAACAGTAAAAAATACTGCTTTTCATGGAGCTTGTTCCAAAAACATGTCTTAAAAATTCCCGCTGGATCAGGATCCACAGGTGAGACAGAAGAACTTCTACTCTGTAAATCTTTCTAGGAATCAGGCTTGTGCTAGGTACCTACTGTGCCACACAGTTCTAGGCATGCCTAGCATCAGACGTACAGGTGTGTAGGAATTTTTATTGACAGAAACGCAGGCATAATGACTTCAGTTACCCCTGGGGTTGAGAAGAAGCAAGAGTCTCTATGGCATTTAAATGCTGGACCTAGGCATCTGAAGTAGAAGTTACATACCAAAGTCCTCAGGCCTTTGAGGAACGATATAATCAAGACTCATTTCTGTACCTGAGGGCAGCCCTTTCTAAGTAAGCTAGAACGCACTAGTAATGCTCTGCAGTAGATTCTGTGCTTCAAAACAGAGATTTAACTTAGGTGCTGTTTGCTGAAGCTGCATTCCCAGAAATCCTATTTCAGTGGTCTCTGCTTCTCAGCTTCATTCTTCCATTTTTTCTGTGTTCCCACGTGTCCCATGGAAACCTGAAAATGTTTTTTTACTGTGACCTGGCAAATATAATTCCTTTAACTTCAGCTGCATCACTATGGTCCTCACTGTCTGCCCACAAGTAAGACCAGTTTTTAGAAATTTGTAACCACTCACCCAACGCACTTCACGGGGTTCAGTTCTGTACAGATTTTGATAGTCCATTCATTAATGGTTCATTCATTAGCACAAGCCAACAGCAACATTACCTGACCTGTACCAAAGAATATAGAAAATATTGTACAGAATTTAAGACTAAGGGAGAGATGGACAAATTCCTTTCCAGTAAAGTTCAATGTATTTTTATACAGTAAAGTATATTATAGTCTACATTCTATGTTTAAGTATAAAAAATATGTAAACTATAAAATAAAAATGTAAAATAAATACAGCATTTGCCTGCAAGTTGTAAAACTAGCACCTGTGGGTTTAGACAAAACCAATCATTGTACAGACACAGTGTCACTCCTTCAACTTAAAATGAATGGGTGGACTGCTGTTTCCACTCAAAAAAAAAGCGCCAAATAAATTAATAAGCAAATTCAGTGGATCATAAAATTTGCACCTGGACTGTAATTTGTTGCATTCAAGCCTAAATAATACACAGCATTGTCTGTAGGACTGGGCCTCCAAACAAAACAAGTCAGGAAGCCACCAAAATAAATAAGCGTACACACTGTATAACTTGACATTTTAAATAATGGCTATTCTGTTTCCAGTTACAGAATAATATGACATGCTCTAACCTCCACCTAACATTGCTTTTCATACAAAAGAAACAACCACAATCCAAGAATTATTCTTTGAAATTCTATTCCCTCAACTTTGATACAATATTTACAAAATACAAAACTACCGAAATACTGAATACTATGAGGATACTAACTTAATACGTTCAGGCACATTTTCTAGAAGCTCTATTTGCCAGTGCAACAAGGGCTGTATTTGCCAGTACTTTTAGACCACAATAGTTATATAAGTGGTCCATGAATTCTAGATGATCCACACAATAAGCTAATTAATTTCCTATGTTTGTTTACCATTTCAGAATGATTTTGTATAAAAATGTCATCTCCTTCAAAAAAAAGTCTCAACAGAGAAATCTCTGGGGTATAGTATCAACATCCAAAGACAGTGTGTATAATATCATACACTGTTCTTTTACTTAAACTGTAAGAAATTGGTCCACTGTTTGACTAAAATGGATTTTCTTGCTTCTAAGCCTTATTCCAAGATGTGTGATTATAGTCTCTGTTTTTATATGGGCTGTATAATTCATCAGAATTCACAATCAATTTCCAAGTAACAGAATTAAGTTACAATTTGCCATAACTAGCAACTATACCATAATCCATAAGCATCGCTTTATATTTTAGATCATTAAAATCAAATGCCATCATGGGTGTTTTGGAATGAATTTGCTAAAGATGAACTCTTTATCTAGACACATGGTTGTTGGTTCTCAGATAGTATTAAAGGTGAAAAAGCACATAGGCAAACACAGAAAGTCAATTCCTTTTCAGCCATATTATAAAATACGCTTCCCTGACAACAAAAATAGATTTAAAATATCAACCAGTGAAAAAGTATAAGCAAGCAAGACCATAAAATAACCACTCAGGAAAAGGTGGCAAAATGTCTATGTCACAAAAGATAACAGAATTAGTTCACAATAATTATAATAATTATGAGTATTTTCATGGTATCAAAATATTCTCTACATCTTGGCCTATTAATTTTCAGGAGAGAAAGGCTGTCTCCTGTTTATTCAAACAAGAAACTAGGTTAATGATCTAAAGTAATTATATATTTACTTCAGGTGTCAATCATCCATGCTTGAGTTCTATTTTGGTGTTAGTGTAGTGGAGTTTTCGGGATGAAATCACCATATAACAGATGACTTCCTATCACTTTGATTTCTGAGCAAGATTTCACTGCCTGCAGCTGCCCAGCTTTCCAAAGGCATCCTATAAATAGTTCTGCAGGAGCAGAAGATGTATATTACCCCAGCTCCATTTAAAAATCAGAGTGAACCAGGAAATGATCCAAAACTGCATGGGGTCAAGTGTTGAGAAGCAGAGAGAATCAGGTCTTCTGCAATGCACCGAAACTTGTGCAAAGGAAATGCTCTGTATTGGACAGCTCCAGGATGGTTTTGTTCAATACCTTTTTCTTGCTACTCTCAGGTACCATCACACCATGAATTACTGATTACCTATAGTGAGTACTTAGCATAAGTAGGTAGACTTATGCATACACAAAGAAGAAATTCTCCTTTGCTAAAACACCTCTTCTGAGAGCAGATACCTTATTTAAATCCTGACCAGAAAAGAAAATAAGAGATAAAATAAATGGAATGCCTTTACTCTTTAGGAAATAAAAATTAAGCTTTTTTCTTGGTACTGCTTGGCTTCCTTGAAGACAACTATGTCCTTCTGAAATTAGGTGCAGCTGTCCTCTTTTTTGCGCTTGCTGGCTTCCCTCCTCTTTTTGGCAAAAGTTGTCAATGTTCGTTTCAGCTGAGTCATAGGCACGCCATGGCCATGTGGGCCTCTTCGCACAGCAAATGGACTTAATCACAGGGGCATACAATTACATTCCTTTCTCCTCACTGCAAATTCACCAGGGAATAACAAACATAAAACTCCATTGTCTAGGACCTTAAAAAAAATTGCTGTTATTCCTATTCAGCAACTCTTCCTCCCCTTCCCCACCCCTCATTCTTTTCCATGGTACTAAAAAAGCAAAAAACTCCTCTATCACTTTATCTTCTATTATACTGCAAGAATATATTTTTCAGAGTTTAACATATTGGCAGCATTTAGATACATTTTATCATCAGTCATTTCTCATGATTTGTGCAATTCTATATAGGACCTGAAGGATTCTCAATTTTACTTTTCAGGGATAGGAAGAACCTTCTCCAGGTCTCTTAATTGCCATTATTTCCCCTTTCTTCTTTTTCTCTCAAGTTCCAGCCAGAGCTATTCAAAAAGCCTTTTAATTTATTTGGTTGGTTTGCTTAGGGTTGCCACTTGATCCTCACTTTCTCTGCAAGTGACAGTCTTTTTCTCTGCAAAGGACAATGTCCTTTCTCAAGGACAAACAGGACTTCTTTTCAATAGGTGAGTTTCTGTTTCCTTTAAGTAAGATAATTGGAGGGGTTGTCTCTGAAATTTCCCCTTGCCATGTTAACACCTTTTATTTTTGCATTTCCACCTAAAGTCTCCTTTGTTTTAAGTCGCTATGAAGTAAAGGGCTCCACTCTTTACATAGCTCCATTGTTCTTGGCAGTACTCTTCCACACTGTTCTACCTCACGAGTTGAATCTCATGGTATAAAAGTTCTCTGTCTTTGGCCACCCAGTTCTGCTCCGCCCTAATGGAAGTCTTTTAAACAAAGCGCAGTAACTAGGCAGATACCATTCCACTCAGGAAAGGAGGGCACACAGTTCCTTGCCGAGACACTGACAATTCAGTTCTGCTTACATTCTGCCAGGAGGGACCTACTTTATCTTTCAGTCCCGTGCTATCAAGGCCAAGATTTTAAGAGCTGGAGACTCGCATGTCGACGTCCCATAAGCAATCAATCCTCCAACTGAATGGAAGAAGTTCAGCATTATATAACTTTCCCCTGGGTTTTTCATAAAGTCTAATCTCAGAGAGCCACTTCCCACAGAGTGATTTTTTTGTTTTGAAACATTTCCCACAGCTGAGAAAGGAATGAATTCACGACCCTAACAGTCCAGCAATGGTCCACTCCCACTTCTTCCATCTTCAAGTCATATTCTGTGTAATTTACCCACCCTTTAAGTTATTGCACAGATGTGCCTGCCTCCTTTTCTCCACAAAGGATGCTGCAGCTACACTTACAGTGTTTATTTTCTCCTCTGCCTTTTTATTTAACTGGGAATATTATTCTATCTTCTCTAATTGCAGTGAGGAAAGGGGAAATAGTAGAAAACCAGGGTCAGATCCCAAGTGCAAGTAAGTAGGAACATGCTGATCTGGTCAAAGAGAGCTGCAAGTAAAAGAAGAGACATTTATTTAAACAGCCTTGCTTAGATCCCTGTCTAAGGGAGTCTGTCTGGGCCAGAACTCCAAAAGAGTCATCCAGGAGATCCCAACTGGTTAAAAGACTAAGAAAAAGAAATTATTACATTTGGGGATGCTGAAGGCAGTAAGAACTTTTCTAATTGCACCTATAATTTGAACCTTCTAAGTGTCTGATATCAGGAAAAGAATTAAAAGTACCACTTCATACGTCTTCCCTCAAACGCATCAGTTACACTGACAGTCTAGAAAGCTCATCATGGGACCGTGTGGTCCCTCCCTGGCAGCTCCCCTGCTAGTTTGGCAAAAGTTCACAAACGTCAGTGATACCACGAGTTTTTAAACTGAGTCCAATAATCTGGTATTTTAATAAATTGTACTGTTGATACAATTATGTAATGTTATCTTGACCTCTCCACGTAAGATACTGCAGGCTGTTGTGGAATTAGGGAACTCATAAGGGGGCGAGAATTGGAATTACCTACAGAGACCAAAAGAAGCACAAGGTGCTCTTGACAACAAAGACTTCCCAACTGTCTGTTAAAGGCTTAGCCTAGCCGTACTCCTGTTATACCAACTGCAGCACTCTTCTCTTATGAGTCTTCAAATCACCTTAATTGGGCTCATTTTTATGTACTGCAACAGTTCTGACTAAAAAGAAAACTTGTGGAAATCATTAACTCTACTTAATGAAGAAAGTACAGACTGTTATAAAATATTCTGGAAAATACAGGCTGGCATGCTGTAAAAATTGTTGGCTTAATCTCAAACAAGAGCTTGGGGTTTTTTTCCACTTTCTGTTGATGTAGGATATAAATGAGTTCAGGCAAGTTAGAACATGTTTTATCATCACCATGGCTCTAAAGATTTACACAAAAGAAAGGGGAAAAGAACTGACAGTTTAGAAAATGCAAATCAATATTGTACATTTGATAAGTGGGACTAAATACAAAAAAATACAGAGCTTTGGGTAAAGGGTCTTTAAAAGATACAAAAATGTTCTGAGCCAACCAAATACCAGTGTTAATGTACACTTCAACCACAGAAGCTGGGACACTCTTCATTCCAACAACTCAATTTCTCCCTTTCAAAGATGCTTTTCTAGCATGTTCCACAGATAAAATCTTTTAAAAAATCCAACGAGTTTTGTCACATCAGCAAATACACAGCATGCTACAGATGCTTCAGCCACGGATATGCCACGTCCAGACACATATAGAGCCCTCCCAGATAATCTTAACTTCCCAATTAAAACTTACAAAACCCCAATGATCACTTCTTTTTTCAAGATCTTTTACACCCACACACAAACCTGCACACTTGTAAGCAAGTAGTCCACTTCCACCAGCAGATTTTACCTATGCCAAAGAAGATGAGGATGGCAGAGCTACATCCCAAACTGTTGATTAGCACCTCCTATTTACACAGTAGTTCTGCCTCCACCTCTAAGGCCAGAGATGAGTGTACGGGAGGCAACAGCAGGACCTGCCATACCCCTGTGCCGTACATCTCTCTCATGTCACACAGGACTGCAAGAGAAGCAAACCTTGATCTTCAAGGTCACTGAAGTGCTGTCTTCACCTCTGCACAGTCCCCTTTTCTCTCTTCATACCTCCCTTTATCACCTTCCAACAGCCAGAACAAGTGACACTGAGTCCCCAGCCCTTTTCCCAAAGCCTGGGAGGGGAAGAGTTGTCAGAGGCCAATGAAGAGGGAAACTGTTAGCTTGAGAAAAAAATGGGTGGCTGCAGAGGTCATAAGAGGCACCCACAACATGGGACAGTGGAGAAGACAATGAGGGGAGCTGGTCTGGGTGAAAAGGGTAAGGGATTAAGAGAGATCCTGCTGCCACAAAGGTCCTCCAAACCCTCCCTGTCCTAAAAATGCCCTCAACCCTCCTCATACCTCTGTCCCCATGTCAGTTCTTAGAAGACCCCCGCCCCTAGTCACACAGGCAAAGGCAGGTGGCCCTGACAGCCACTTCTCAACCCCTCCTGCCCCAGAAGAACTGCCATCCATCCCAGCCCCTCCTTGTCTTCTCCCCATGATCTCCAGAACCCGCTCATTTTGCCACATCAGTATGTATTTCCGTCTACACTGCTAAGAAGCCTGCAGCCTCTCTTTGTTACTAGTGCAGCGTCTCATGCCTCAAACCAGAGCTCCAGAGCAAGCTACTGGAACTAATCATGGGAGAGAAAAAAATCTTGGAGTATAAAGTCTGAATTATGAAGAGGCCTTTAAGTACTAAGATAGAAGGCAGAAATTTAGATTTCCTATGTGCTAATGCAGTACTTGTAACAGGCTTACTTTGAACTGACAGAGAATTCAAGGAAAAATGTAAATCTCTTGCTGGCATGAATGATAGTTTTATTTTTCACCACATCAAGTTCAAACAAACTTCTCTGCAATTTTTGCATGTTCTTAGTTATAGAGAACATGTCTTATTCCAGTGCCTGTGTGTTTTACTTAGAGCAGCTATTAACTTCTCACTATCTAAATCCTGTTTTATTACAGCATAAAACACACCGATAAAAAGATCAATTACTCAATCCAACATTGAAATGATATAAATCACACAAAATTCCAAAAGGTTGACATGTATTTACTTTGTACTCTTACTTCCATTCATAATATTATTCAGTATGATCAACACTGCTCATCTCCCTGGTTTCTATCTGCTGTTAGTCACGAATAATGTGCCTGACATCTACCCTGGAAGGCTAAATCAGTCAGCACTGCCTTGAAACAATGTCTGTGCAGATTAATCGTAACTTAGAAAAGTTTCTTTTGTAAGTCTCACAGTACCCCAGTACCACAGAAACTAGAGAGAGGAAAAAAGCCTCTTAAGCCATTTTGTCCATGCCCCCACAGGCTTAAGTCTTCTTCTACCATGTATTGTTTTTTACCACGGCAAGTCCAGTTCTAAATGAAGCAACACAGAAGCCCTGCAGGGATCCGCCTATTTTCATGGGCAAAAGCAGGGAAGAAATGCCAAGCCTTGATTATTTTTTTTAAATTATTTTTATTTAACAAAGCAATATGTATTACCGTGGTGTAGCAACCCCCCTAACAATTTTCTGCTTACCCCTAAATTTTACTCCGGACTAGCAGAGTTGGCTACTTACCAGCAGACCCTGGCTGATGGAGCCATCTCCAATGCAAAGATCTGTGCGTGGTCGCCGCTGGTGCTCGAGGAGGGGCACTGGATTCTCCAGGCAGACGACGCACAGGGGGCATCAAACCCTAAGCCCTCACATGCTCCAGCACAGGCAAGCCAAGGATGTGCTGCAGAAGGACGGGGTGCTGAACAACACACATCTCCATTGCAAAAAACTCTTCTAGACACCTTGCTGTTTTGTGTAATGCGGGGAGATAAACTCTCCAGCAACCTCCTTGTGACTGTCACCCTGGGACAGATGGCAAAGTTCACCTCCCAGTCTCACTAGGCTCCCCCTTCCTAAAGCCCACATCTTCAGATACTTCAGATACTCAATGCTGTGCTAATGGGTAGATTTCACACATTTTCAACACAAAATTTGGATCAGTGAAGCTTTGAAATGAGTTAAGGTCCTCACCACACTAGCAGGCCTTTACTGGCCCCTTCCCACAGCCCAGGACAGCATGTCAGCCCCTGAGGCCGTCAGCCCCTGCCTCAGCGATGCCACAGCAGGGCTGGTCTCCAGCTCCCCACAGCCCTGCCCTGCCCAGCCGTGGGCCCTGCCGAGCCGGGCCCACCCACAGGCTCACATCCCAGCCGGACCTCAGCCCGGCCCCAGCCCCAGGGAGGCACCCGATTCCTGGGGCTGGGGCCGCCCTGGTGCCCCTCAGCCACCCTGCTCCTGGCTGGGGCAGTGGGACAGGCCCTGGCTGCCAGGCCCTGCTCTGACGGACCCTCCATGGGGAGCCCCTGCCGCTGTGCCCTGACAAAATGTGTCCTTTCAGATGATTCAGAGAAACTCTGACAGCGTACAAGGCAACAAACCGACATCAGAAAAACTGTATGTAAGACATGCATTTTATAAGGTGCATTTTGGTCCCTCCAAGCACTCTAGACTGCTGTGCTGGCATGGGTGTGATGGGAAGCAAGGGAAGCAGCTGAGGAGGAAGCAGCAGAAGATGCTGCATGAACAGCACGTCTTCGGTGGGGTTATTGGGCTCAGCTCTGGTCGTGCCAGCTCAAAGATAAAAAAGGCAGAAACAAAGACATCTTAATAATACAGATGACTAAGAGCATTAAAAAGGCTTGTCTTATACCGAGACACTGGAAAGACTGAATCAGTTTTATTCAATGCCTTTCTAAAGTAGTAAGGGCAGAACAAAGGGACACGAAATAATAAATAATCTAGAAAGAGAGGTTGGGCCTTGTCTGTTCCCACTCTTATAATGTTCAAAAAAACTTAAATGATCCTGTTTTGGACTGTGAAGCTAATTTCACAAACAGTCGCTGGAAACAATGTGGTGAAATTTTTTAAATAATTAATATGTAAATTGTTAATAACAACACAAAGAATAACACAATAAAAGAATGAAACTTGAGCAAAGCAGCAAAAAACTGTAGGTAATGGAGGTAAGGGAAGAAAAACACCAGGTCTCATTCCAGCCAGCTATTTCTGTAATTGGTTGGGCTAATAATTGGACTGAACAAAAAATTTGTTTTATGCAGTAGGACAAACTACACTTTTCAAAGTATATTTAAGAACCAAATTATAATCTAAGTAATTTCAAAGATGATGATCATAGGCAAGATAGAGACAAACTGAACCAAAGCAGTATTGCCTCACAGACTGCCTGAGACACACCTGTATTACTGAGGACCTGAAGGGAGCAATGTGATACAGTTTACAGAACTGTACTTTGAAACTAAGCTCAAATCTCCTAACATATACCAATAAGCCAATTTACTGGTTGTGATGGTGCCAAACCAAGATGTGATGTTCTTCAGCAGATCATCCACCCCTGCTCTTAGACTTCAACTGTAAACGCAGTTTGAGCAGAAGGAAGAAGAATCGCAAAGTCTAGTATAAAACTTAGGCATGTGAGTGAAGTATTATAAATGGATCACTGAGCCGTGTTTGCCTTACAAAGCTGCTTCTTGACATGCATGGTCGTCACCAAGAGTGTGAGTTCACAGGCTGGCCTCTGCCACCCCTGGTGCCTGTAAGGGACCTGGAGAGGTCGCGTAGTGTCTCTCAGAAGCGGAAGGCACGGCCACTCTTGCCTTAAGCATTTCTGGTAAATGTTTATTAGATCTGATCTTAAAAGGCTCCAGTGAAGGAAATGCCACACCCTACCTGGACAATCCAATGCTCAACTACCTGTACAATTAGACAGGACTTTTCCTACTATTTAACCTTATCTCTCCTGCTGCAGTTCAGCATGCTGGTTCTTGTTACACCTCCATGGGATGTGGAGAACAGTTTGTTTCCCGTAACTCTGCAGCAACCAGTTACACAGTTGAAGATTGTTATCACACCTCTGATCAGTCTTCGCTGCCCTAGACTGAAACATTCCACTTCTTTCACTATTTTCTCATAGGTTACGTTTTCTAGATTTCTGATCACCTTTGCTACTCATCTCCTGCCTAACTGGTAAGACTCTGCTGGAACTGTGGTGTCCAAAATCCCAGACAGCACTGATACCAGACACAGACCCCAAAGTCACAACTACCAAGGGATGCCATCACACACCTGCAACACTCCTGTTATACATCCCAGAATGACGTCTGTCTTGATTCTGCACATCTTTAATATGCTCTATCCTACCAAAGTCTTCATGCTGAAAACTAAATTTCCTAAGGAAAATACTTAGCACAGTTCTTCAAATAAATATTTTGTGCCCATTCCTTAGTTCAGTATTATGTATTTCAATAAATATTTGAAAGATACAGAACAAGCACCCCCACAATCAATAAGGTTTGGGGAAAACTTCTAAGTTTACGAAATCTAATCAGCCCACAAGGCTTTCTCAGGTGCCTGAAAGCTGGAAGACTTTCAGAATCAACCAGTGGACTGGTTTTCCAGCCTGTGAAATCCTGGAATCAGAGACCAGATCCTTTCAGCACAGTAAGTACCGTGTACCTGTAAGAATTACACAACTGAACAGCAGTAGACAGAAGCAGCCCACAGAGCAGATTTTTCTTTCCAGGTACGGAAACAAGTATAATAGCAGTTATTACAAACCCTTCTGCTTTACTTAATATTGTAAAGTCTGGACTCCCACGCCACAAAACTATCAAAGAAGTCAATACACTAAGTCAGTAAATCGTTTCACCCGCGGTGCGGGAATAAAGCAGAGTTCTGTAGGGCACCGAGGGATATAGCGTGACAGAAACGATTTCACCTCGTGCCAATAAACCGAGCGAGGATTTCAAGCGAGTACAACCTGCCCGCACGCACTGCAATCCCACTGCAAAACGCCCCGCATCAGCGGCACGGCCCGCTTTCAGCTCCCGCTTAGGAAGGCGACACAAATGTCCTTCCCTCAGACCCACGGCTTTCGGGCGCCCACCGTCCCCGCGGCCAGGCTCCGGCGGGGGCCGACCGGCGGCGGGGCGGGGGCCGAGGCCGCCCCGATGGCTGCACCTGCCTGCCCACCCCACCCCCCCCCCCGCCCCCGGCTGCCCCCT
>JAVKLA010000017.1:3114293-3126778 GCA_034782735.1 Sagittarius serpentarius | reverse complement strand
CGTGGGGAAGCCCGCGCTGGAGCAGTCAGTGCCTGAAGGGCTGGAGGCCGCAGAAAGGACCCACGCTGGAGCAGTTCATGGAGAACTGCAGCCTGTGGGAGGG
The DNA here is from genome assembly GCA_034782735.1 of Sagittarius serpentarius. Lineage (NCBI taxonomy): Eukaryota > Metazoa > Chordata > Aves > Accipitriformes > Sagittariidae > Sagittarius > Sagittarius serpentarius. The sequence goes on along the minus strand of JAVKLA010000017.1, from coordinate 3,126,675 downwards.
ACCCCAGGCCGGAGCAGGGGCAGAGTGAGGAGCCCTGCCCGTGAGGGGGAAGGAGCGGCAGAGACATGGTGTGAGGGACTGACCCCAACCCCCATTCCCCGTCCCCCTGCGCCGCTGGCAGGGAGGAGGGGGAGAAAACCAGGAGTGGGGTTGAGCCAGAAAGGAGGGAGGGGTGGAGGAAGGTGTTTTGAGATTGGACTGAGGTTTTACTTCTCATGTTCCTTGTTTTGATTTGATTGGTAGTAAATGAAATGGATTTTGTTTCTTCCCCAAGTTGAGTCTGGTTTTTGCCCAGAACCACAAGTGGTGATTGATCCCTCCCTGTCCTTGTCTCGACCCACGAGCGTTTCTTTATATTTTCTCCTCATCATCCCACCGGGCCAAGGGTTGGGGAGGAGTGAGCAAGGGAGCAGCTGCGTGGTGCTTTTTTACCAGCTGGGCTTAAACGATGACACCATATTGATCAGCTGAAGCTCAGAACTGAATTTAGATGTGCTGTAGGCAAAAATTGTTTCCAATATATTTGGACTGGCTAACACCCAAGATTTTTTTCTGTGATGTGATCATTAACTGACAGCAGCTCAATAACATGCAGGTCCCCAAAACTGATTTTGACCCTGTAAGTTACATATGAATCATTCTAGGAAGCATTCCATGGAGAAGTACTTCATTTTAGAAGTGGTTTCACTATTGTTGCTTTGGGTATAAGGGGAGCAAGAAGAAAGTTCAGTCCTGCCTCAAAATGCTGCCCTGCCATTCACAACACTTATGGCTGGTGACTTCTGCACAAAAAAAAAACAAAGAGGTAAGTCAGGTAAGCCTAGGATTTCTGATTTAGCACTTCATTCAAGAAGAACTGAAGCAATAAGCAGCATTTCAAAAGTACTGTATATAAGGAGTGTGTTTAAATATTAGTCCTTTTTAATCTTAATTTATAGATGATTCTCAATATGGAAAGGCTGTAACTTTAATAATTGCCTAGCTTGCCATCGTTACTGAAAGCAGAAGACAGGATGCACAGGAAGGCAGCTGGGTGATTGGGCAATTCCTGTAGCAGTCTGCTTAAGAGATGGACTCTGAAGCCTGAGTGAAAAGTGGTTTTGTAAATGGCTTCTGGTGGAGAAAGAGAACACTGCATAAAACAATGATCAAGAGTTGCAAGCAATGAGCAGAAACTGTTATGGAAACTTCATGGAAGCAATTTTTTTTTTTTTCAGAGGCAAAACCTGAGTGATCGTCAATGTAATTGCAAAACACTGAAGGACTTCAAGTTGCAGAAATCTCACAAAAATGTCACTGGCCAGATGAGTGAGAAAATTTGTTTCTTAGCTGGCTCCAAGCCACATGGTATTTACAGGTGCAGTAGACTTCAGAGGCATCAGGTAGTAGAACAGCCTATGCTGAGGAGTGCCACCTTACAGGAGAAGAAAATCTGGTGTTACTCGAGGGCTGGCGTCAGTTTTTGGAAGGACCTGAGCAACCCCAGAGTTTTTGGGTTTCCTGTAGCGCTTCTCTGTAGACTTCCATGGCTCGGAAGTGGCAGAGCTGTTGGACTGGTTACTTATCTGCACAAAAGCAGCAGTGCTCAGGTGGTTGGGCTGAAGAAATTGTCCTTAATACTAATCCTCTGCTACTGCAGACAAGAAGAAAAGTGCAGCTTACTTTGTGTGCTTTCTTTCACAGTAAATTATTTTGTGCTGTTACAGTATTAACATTTCTAATCAAGGTGTTTTGATAAGGAATTTGATCCAAGTCGTGGGAATCCCCGGGGCACTAACAGAATAAGGTGGTTTCTGGGTAATATTTGGGTGCTCAATGTCAGTAGCAAGAAGCGTGACGTCCTGAAGCCATGGCCTTGCATGCAGGGTTACAAGGAAGACATTCTCTCATTAATCTCATTCTGAGCAAGGGCTTATAATAAAGTTAGAAAGACAATACATCATCATGCAAGTACATCTGTAAGGTTAAAACCTGCTCTTTGAAACTGGGACTGCTATTTTGCCGAACTTTCATTCAAGCTAGATGAAGGATTGAGCTCTGGGGGAAAGGAAGGACTAGGAGAAAGTGCAGCTAAAGAAAAAGCCAGTCGTGTGGAGAGTGTACTACGGGGCTGGTGGTTCAGAGCTTCTTAGAAAGACAGAACTCAAAAGTGGTGGAGCAACACAAGAATCAAAAAAGCTAGGAGCAAACCCAACAGAAATGTCCATGGAAAGCAGTGAAAGGAAGTGAATAGAGCAATTATTTTGTACCTTGTGTTCTCCAAGTATAATGAAGAGCTGGGCACGTATCACGAGGAGCAGCAGTGAAACATAATTCATGGAATACTGCTGGGATGCAGCAGTCCTGCTCCCATTGGATTTCCTAGCATATCACATAGCAGTTCAAAAGAAATTAAATTTCGTGCTAGAGGATGGCTTGAAGCAACAAACACCATGATCATGCACACTTATTGTATCAAATGTCTGATAGAGACATGAAGGGCCATAAAGATTTCTGTTTACAGAAGTCTTCATTCACAGAAAGGCCAAGACCATCCACCTTATTATACAAGAGACAATTTGGAAAAACAGGTAAGGAGCAATATATATTCACAGTTTTAATTCATCCAATACATCTATATCCTTCAAGTTGAATTATCAGTCAGAGATGGAGGGTGAAATAAAAACAGCTGTTGTGATAACCTATGGATTGCTTCAGTGGTGCAGAATTCCTTTTACACTCTTGAATGCACCAGGGACATTTCAGATGTTTGTGAAGAGTATAACCCAAGTTCTGAGCATCCTCACATCCTTAAATGACTTCATCTGTTCCCATAAAACATGGGTGGAACATCTGGTAGAAGTGGAAAGTACTCCAAAACTTTTTAAGAGCCAGGGTTTAAATTTGTAAGAAATAATGCTCATCACACAATTTTCCTGGGACAAAATTCAGTGGTGGTGGGCTGGAGCGTTGTGTCCAAAAACATGGAGAGTGAAATAATGGAAAGTTCTGACATATGTGAGTAGGGCACAGCTACTTCTACAGCAGCTTTTTATACATTTTTTGCAGAGTAGAAAATACAAGCTACTCTTCTGGACTGAGAAATAATCAAAAGATTAACCCTGAAGGAGGGAGGGACTTGTAAATTATGCTGTGCCTGAATCATCCCAACTTCCCATAACCTGTGATAAGTCAGTTTTCTGTTAAGTTTATACTTTGAGAAATTCTTTAAAAAGGTCAAGTTCAACAGGCACAGAACTACAAAAGCTCCTTTATTTGATAATATGGAGATGCTCCATTTTTGTCGTAAATTTACTTAGTGGCTACAGAACTCACAGGTACATAGACCACAGGCTCTGGAGTGACTCCAACGGTGTTTGTGAATTCAAAAGCTGCCTACACATGAATTCAAATAACACCACAATGCTGGAAAGTGAAAAGTGGTTATTTATTTGGATTCAGCTACAGACCCAGTGAGAATAACTTCATCCCTAACTTGGGATGACTTCTAAGAATGACAGTTACTTTGTAAAGTGGCCTCTCAGCAGCGCTGCAGAAGGTTTTCAGCAACCGAGTCAGGTGTGCTACTTGAGCAGCTGTACTGTGTGTCTTCTAAAGAAAAGTCCACAAAGCAAATGGAAATGTTCAAAGAATTTCAAGGTAGGTCACATCAGTCTCGGTCCAACTACAGGCTAAACCTATAATCAAATGCTGAACCTGCCTGGGCAGATGACCATGATTGCATGTGCCAGATGGCAGACTGTGTAGATTCCTGAGGGTTTCAGAAAAAAAATCCGTTTGAAAAATAAATTTCCACTAATTATTAAAATGGTTAGTGAAAGTCAATTAAAAAGTCATCCATTACTGTTAATTCCTAAAAAAATGATAGCTTAAGGCAAGCTGACGTCATGGAAGTCAATGAATCATAAACGGGGAAAAAGAAGAAGAGGCTGTCGGGAGCCTCAAGAAATCATAGTCCGTGTCCTAAATCATTTCCATGAGGTGTTGCCTAATTTACTCCTAAAGATATCCAGCAATTCCCACTTTACCCAGGTAATCTCTTACCAACTTTATTTACCAGTATTGTTAAAAGCTTTTCTTCTTATCTAACCTTTTTTTTTTGTATTGCGTGTTATGCCCGCAACTATTATCTTATTCACTTTTGACTTCAAGAGATCATCTTTAATATTTTTTTCAGTTTCCCATTTTTAAGGTTAATAAAATAGCTCAATTTGCTGTGTGCCTTTGCAAATGTAAAGTAAAAAATGCTTGTTTGCATTTTAAGATCAACATTTTTTTTCATGTTAATTGAGAATTAATAACATTTAAGTACTTACCATAACCTATGTGCCACTGTCATTAAAGCTACAGAAGCCAAAGTCAGACACTGAAAAATACTACATCTGTGCTATAGCCTGGTCAATACTAGAAATTTATTCTTGATGTAGAGAAAGAATTTATATGAATGAAATCTGGCCCTGTTGAAAATCAGTGACAGAACTGCCATAGGTTTCTTTAGGGCTAAGATTTCAAGAAGGGGAATTTATTTCCCTGTCAATGACTTGATTTAAACAAAGGGTCACCTTGCACTTTCTTTCCTCCCTCTCCATCGTTTCTGGGTTTTGTTTTGTTTTTTTTCAGGAGGTCCCTCTTCTTCTGTGTGTATTATTTTCCTGCTTTTGCCTTTGCTCAGGTTTTTCAAATATCTGTAAGTGGTAAGTGAGTGAGAAAATAATGATAAGCAGCATTACATTGCTACCTAAGAAAACTGCCTAGTTCATGTTCTAGCCTTCATATAAAAGTTTTATAATTACTGAAGTATAATAGAAGTTTGTGAAAACTACTCCCATCATATTGTACAATCCATCAGATTAAGATATTATGTATTTACTTACTTCTGAAAATTCATGTATATTCATAAGTTTATATCAAATAAAGTACAACTCACGATTTGTGGTACAATAGATAATAGTGCTGGGAATTATTCAAGGTTTGCATTGTTTTCCAGCAGAAGATTTTATAACTGAAACTCAGGCTTTTTATTCTTATTCCATTATTCTAATATTACATATTTAAGCACCCAGTTTTTATTAGGCTTCTCTTGCCAGGTCCAACAAACAGCCACTGTAAGTTAATTTTATAGTGAATACTTCTATTCCTAACACTTTGCCAACCATTCACTTAACATAATTTAATGAACGTAAAGGCGGCTGTCAGAGTGCAGTAAACAGGGGAATAACTGTATTACAAAAATTAGATAATGGAGATTTTTGTCAAAGGATTTTATAAATTTAAGTTAAATGTGAGTCTAAGATTCAATGGGTATTTTTAACAAAGATACCTGGAACAACTCCAAGATACCAAGAGTTGTGGGATCTCCAGAAATGGCAATGTTTCCCTCTCAGTCTGCCTAACGCACACAAATTCCCGCTATGTATTATTCCCCCTTCTCTTTCAAGAGCTAAAATGTGAACATAGAGCCAGAAAAACATGGAAAGCATGGGGGGAAGGTAGGGAAAAAATATCAGGAAAGAGTACATAAAATTGAATTGCATTTGAGGAAATACAGACTCCTGAAATGACACACTGACTCAGTGCTGCAAGGCTTGCCTGGCTTCCCAACAGCTCGCTGCAATGTCTCGATGATTTTCTGACTCCTTTTCAAGTCTGCTGGGCCCTGGGTAGTCCAGCGAACAGGCATGAACTTTCTTTCCAGTTCTATAGTTGCAAGTGCTACTGCTCGAAGTATAATCAAGTCCATGCTGTTATTACACAAGGTTCAGCAATAAACTGGTGCAATAAAATTGTGACTCTAGCATAAAATCTGATCCCAGTGTCTTTGGGAACTTGGTTTCTGGAATTCTAGGAAGTGAAGCAACAATAATACTTTCCTTCAAGATCAACAAACATTAATACTCTTGTCATCATCACTGGTTACTGCCCTTTGGCATGCGAGAAAAAGATGATAGATTATGTTTTGTGCAACACTGAGCTGTTTTTCCTTGGTAGTACATGCATCATGGTAAACTGGCATCAAATAATTAAAAGGATGGTAGTTGACAAGTCAAAACTCAGCTGAAGAAACTTCAAAAAAAACGTGTTAAGAGGAACCTTAGAAAAGAACAGGACTGAGAATGAGCTTCTTTTCGAAAGGGTGTAGTTCTGCATCACAATACATTGAATTCTACCTTAACCCAAGGACAGGGAAGGGATGGTTTTGCATAGGAGCTGAAAAAACTCAACTGAAACCCCAAAACGCTGTGATGAATGAGCCAAATGAAGGTGACTGCCATTGCAGCCTCTCCGCAGCCCCAAAGGGAGGGAGGGCAGACAAGGTGCCGAGGTGGGACGGCAGGCTGAGTCAGCCGAGGGTTCATTTACTGAAAGGTCAGTGGGCAACGGGACAGGGACCAACCAGCATTACTCAGTTGCTCTGTGAGTTAACATTTCCCACATCCCAGCTTTTTTCTCTGATTCCAGCATGTCCTTCCACTTAACATTTTTTATTTGGGAAATTTGGACTATTTCCTTGGAAAACATATATGCTCAAGTTACTAGAAACAGTTTTGTAAACCACTGCATGTCAGCATCATAAAATGTCATTAAGACTGTAACTTCTCGTAGGCTAATATCATTAGCCCATGAGTACTCTGTACAGTTTCTGTATAAATTAATGACATTGCAATTTGGCTAAACTTTGTCTTAAGTTTCTGCTGTTTCTTTAAACAGTGAAGAGAACAAAAAGAAAAATAGCACAGAGTCTAATAAAGATAATTCTGTGTGTTCCACAAACAAAAAATATTTCCATCCCAATGAAGTGTAGTGTATCTTAAATTCTAATTTTCCTTCCTACAGAAAGCAAGGGTTAAAAATAAACATATTTGACCATGTGATACTTAAATACAGTAGGACACTCCCAGTATGCCCAGCTGTATGTTTAGAATTAAAAAAAAAACCACAAACCACAATACCAGACCTCTCTTCTTGTATATTTAATGTCTTCAAAGGTTTTTTTCTTTGTTTTTAAGTCTGTTAAATTGGCATGCTCCTTTTACTTCAAGCAAATTTTGTGATGAGCATTTTACACATCATCAAAATTAAATATTGACAGATGTGCTTGGAATTAATTTTCTGAGGTGTTTTAATAATATTCCAATTTCCATTTAGATTTTAAAACTGGGCATTTTCTAAGTGATATCCAAGAAATATGATGACCTGGTAAATGGACCTAGCATTGATGTATAGACATAAAATATTAGAGTTATGTCTAAAACTATTCAATAAATCTAGTAAGATACATATGAGTATTTTGAGGTTTTGTTTCTTTTGAACAGTGCTGTGGTCTTGCCACGCCACAACTCCCAGAACTGAGACTGGCTAGGAGAACTTACTCCTGCCACTAAATCTGGACCTGATTAATGTGCAAGTCTTCAGTGAGTGTGCCCAGCAGACCACCTTTCTTATTTTACATCTGGCATAAAAATATACAGACAATTGGAAAACATCCTTCTTTCCCCCACTGCTCTTGAATCAACATAACAAACACGTTATTTGCACATATCACATCTGTTTAGAGAGTGCTTACTTTTATTTAGAAACTTCTACTGGTCTTCAAATATGGATAAAGCAAGTTGTGTATAAGATTTGTACAGAATGCAGAATTTTGTGTATTTCACCATGCATGTTCAGTGGTATCATATCTTCAGATTTTAATTCAAAGATTGGATAAAATAGAGCTATAAGCAGTTTTGTCTAAAAATCTATACCATGCGGGTCAGAAAAAACACGTAAACTTTCCTAGTGTTGTGTACATCTAGCAGTGGCATTCAAAGTGAAATAATACTGCCATAATTGGTTAAAAAAAGGGAGTAAGAGTCATGCCAGAACAAGATTCAATCGTTTGTTTCTTTCATCCAATTCATTGCAGAGATTTCAAAGTGTGCTGTCAAATAGCTTGGGCCTGATATAGCTGACCTCATTTTAGTTATGACTTGGCATTCATTGTCCTCTAAAGAAATAATGCTAGAAATACGCTATTGGGAACTACTCTTGTAAGTTAAAAGCATTCCAGATCAATCACCCTACACACAGTTAGACATAATCCTCCAGATGCTGAGCTCAACCCGTTACAACACATGCTTTGCCCACCTGCTAGGCGGGCGGTCGGTCGAAGAGCCACAGTCCTCACAGCATCAGAATAATAAAACACATAATAAAGACGTTCTTGGACATTGAGTTTAATAGGACAAAAATATTTGTGGCCACTAACCGTACTGGTTACTGCACCTTTCCCCTGCCCAGGCAATGGAAGAAACCAGGAGTGCCAGAAAGAGCAGAGAAGGGGGCCATGTGAAAAAAAATCCTAAGCAGTGACAACACTACTTCTATTTCTTTCTCGCACATATTGTAGAGAAAGCGTTTTAAAAAATCCTACAAAACAAAACAGAAGGCAAAGCAAAATAGTATATTCTTATAAACCCCCAGGATCTCTTGGGTCAGTTTTAGGATTTGGGGGCTTTACAGTGGACAGATTACTTATGGCAAATTATTTTCTGAAGAGGAGTTATGTTCAGTTATTGTAACAGGATGTGCACACACATGGAAAACATGCCGGATCACGATCTTAACTTAGGCTGGTCTGCTTCTGACAGAATTACACACATGAAAGGAAACATATAGACTGTGTTTTAAATTTATTTTTATCATTAAAATTTTCAAGGAGAAAATTGACCTCTTTGTTCTTGGTTGCCTTCAAAGCCAACTAGTCCATAACCTCTGCCCCCCTTTACCTCCATTTTCACCATGCTCATGTAAAACTTGTGGGGTACTAACCATACTGGGGTGGGGGGTGTTAATCACTATTAGATTTATCAGCTGCCCTGTAAGTCTCTTAACTAGTCACGCACTATTTTACAACTGGTCCCACTCCTCTCTTAAGCTGGCAAATCTGTCTTGAGTTACAAACCCAGACAAGACAAAGGGGCAGCTACTGGTAAGAGTGATCAGCTCAAGGATCTGGATCACCTGGGAACATGTACCTTGGGAAGGGATCTTCATATCCTCAATACTAACAATTTCTTTTAGCTATGGCTACACTGGAGTAGGCGAAAGTTTAAGACACCTCCTCGTGTCATTTTTCCAAAGCAGCAAGTTCCGCTCAAGGAGGGAGCAGGGCAACAGCAAAGCCTCCAGCTTCAGCAGCAGCATCCTCCACCAAAACCAGCGGGAGGGATGAGAAGGCAGGGCAGCCCAGGCCATTTTCCCCTCTGAAAATGCTCTCCTGTAGCTGGTGAAGAAAAAAAGAAAGAAGGGATGAGAATGTGGGCGTGCAGAAGTCTACTACTGCTTACGTACAGAAAGGGGAAAAGAGTTAAAAAAAGATTTTCCAATATATTATCTCATGATATGTGTTGTTTTCAAATATGTCCAGCTCAGGTGGAAGATTCATATACTGCTGTTACAAAACAGTTTAAATGGTGGCTATTTGTATGTCCCCCCTTAGATGTTTGAGTACGTTTTTTCTGATCTACTTCTGCCACCCAGTGGATAGCTCACATGAACACTCCCCTTAGTGTTTATTTTCAAAGATGCCCTAGAAAACATGTCCTTGCCTGAGCGATTCTGAGCAGGCAGCTAATACCTGGGTCTCAGTGAGCAGCCACCAAGCATGAGCTTCCTAGTGTGATGATCAGATCAAAAATCTGATCGGTAGAACAGGAAGAATGGGTTCTATAACGCTAAGTACTCTGGAAAATAAATTTCAGGGGGTTTGGTGTGCTTTTTAATATCAGAGTAGTGGCTTTTTTTTCCCCACCATGGTCCTTTTGTTCCTCAGTTTCACATCTTAGAAGGAGAGATTAAAATATTCCTTTGCCATACAATGTACTGTCAAATAAAACTGTCATCTTTGTGAAACAGAGAAGACACTTCAGTAATAGCTGACTGATAAAAGCCCTTCAGAAACAAAATGATTTTTTTTTCTAACAGCAGCTCAGATATTATGAAATCAGAACACTTAGAGCCACATACTGAAGCCAACAAAAGATCTAAAAGCTGCTCCTAAGGCAGCATTATCTATTTTGTGCTTTGAGTGATAAACTGAAGCAAAGCTGTATTATAATAAATACAATCAGGCTTGAATTGGGCTTTTCCTAACATTGGAAAATTTTGCTTTCCAACATGGAAAATATTCTTATGAAGAACATTTTATGTTAAAACAGAAATTAAATTAATCTTCCATCTAAAAGTCTTCTTAAAACTTACTAAAAGTCATATAAATCAATGGAACAATCCTAGCTGTTACTTTATCTTTCACCACAAATACCAGATGTAAAAAGAAAAGGCATTACAAAAGACTCTGAAGAAGGTCAGGCTCTGAAATCATCACCTAGCTCAGCAAATCTTTATGTGTGACTAGCCATAACAGTTGTTGGGTGAACAATTCAGTGTTTACAGGACTAGGACTCACAAGCAAGTTTATTAGAAGTCTCTCATAGATCCACCCACTACACATTGAGACAGAGGCCAGCCTATGGGCTGAACTTTTCTTCACTAAGATGGGGAAAATAGAGTTGTTAAGACCACTATTAAACTAAAGTATAAATGCATATTGCTCTCACTCCCATTATCCCAAATGAATAATGGCAAAAATCCTTCTTAGGAGAAATCATTGATAAAGCTCTGATCCCATTGCATATCCTTCTTTTTGTTTATATACATATATACTCCTACAAAAGCTGAATCGCTTAATGCAGCTTTATTTTCACTAGCTGTTTATGGTCAGTCAGTTGAACAGGTTGTGACAGTTTCGCAGAAGACCGTGGTTATACTGCACACCTTCAAGGTGTGTGGTGCATCCATGTTAACAAATAATTTATTGTCTTATTTTCTTCAGCCAACCATCACAGCAGACCGTTTGACTCATTTGTAACTTTTGCCTCCAAAGTGGAAGGAATTGCTCCTGCTGCATTGCTGAGGTGAGGTTAAGATAATGAAATACATTATTGCTGGAATAAATGGCATTCAGCTGCGGGCAGTGCTAGGACACAGACAACGGTTCAGAGCAGACTATACTTTTCTTAATTGCTTCTCTGATTTCTGCTTGACCCAGAAATACAAATCTCCAAAACAGATAACTTCAAAAAAATATCCTCACCTGCCTCGTTAAAGCAACTTTAAAACCCCTGTGCTCACCAACAGCCCATCCCGCCCTCTACCTTCCTGAACCAGCTGATCCTTCCTGCCAGTTTGCTCCTAATGCCTGTAACTCAGTCTCCTGTCACTTACAGACATGTGTCTCCAGTTTGCCTTGTATCCCCAAGGGGAAACTTGGGGAATGGTTGTTATTTCCAGCTTCTTATCTCCCTTGATAGTTTCGCTGAGGAGATGGATGCTAAGAAGACCAGAACAGAGGGATGTCTGCTAGCGGCTAAAAGGATTAAACCCCGTTTCCCTTTGTCCAGTAGCTTCAAATTTATGGCTCATCAGGGAAAACCTTAACTCAAGCTGGAAGATAGATCTGAAAAATGCAGTATCTCGGCTATCATTTCCACATCAACAGGTCTGGCAGCCAAAACAGTGAATGAAGTAGCCTCTCAGCTGTATGAACTTAACCCTTCCTGAACCCCATGGCCTTGTTTCTCCAGATCTGATACACCCATGTCACATTAACAAGCATGAACTGTGTCTTCTTCTGCCATTACGTAGCAGGAGGTGTTGGGGAGAGTGGAGGAAGTTTGGTGCACTTTGCAACCAAGGAATGACCTTTTCTTTTGTGTTTGCTGGTTTGTTCTACACCAGGATCACAGCAATTGGGCTGTGCAGGGTTTCGAAGACCAAAAGGAAGAACAGCTTTGATATTCTCTATGTGATAAACAGTAAGGAAAAGAAAGAAGGAGAGTCAGAGATTCATAATTCAAATAAGAAAGAACTCCAACCAAGGAATACGAAGTGGAGACAGAGGTAGATTGGTCCTTCTGGAGATACAAGAATATTACATTGAATACGTACGTATTCTTCTGTATGTAACTACTTTCCTTACAGATGTAACTGAGAGCAAAAAGGTTACTTTATAGACGAGCTGGGAGAAAGCAACCATTCTGCACTTTTATATTCTACCTCCTGTGAAAATCCATAGGAATGTGTTTGTGGTGGGTTGACCCTGGCTGGACACCAGGTGACCACCAAAGCCGCTCTGTCATTCCCCCTCCTTGACTGGACAGGAGAGAGAGAATATAATGAAAAGATTTTGGGTCGAGATAAAGACAGGGAGAGATCACTCAACCAGTTACCATCATGGGCAAAACAGACTTGATTTGGGGAAAACTAACTTAATTTATTGCCAATCAAACCAGAGTAGGGTAATGAGAAATAAAAACCAAATCTTAAAACACCTTCCCCCCAC
>JAVKLA010000017.1:3100185-3114193 GCA_034782735.1 Sagittarius serpentarius | reverse complement strand
TCCCCAGGGGCTGCAGGGGAATCTCTGCTCCGGCGCCTGGAGCACCTCCTGCCCCTCCTTCTGCACTGACCTGGGGGGCTGCAGGGTTGTTGCTCTCACATGTTCTCACTCCTCTCCGGCTGCAGCTTCTGAGCCCCAGCAACTATTTTTTCCCTTCTTAAATCTGTTATCACAGAGGTGCTACCACTGTGACTGCTTTGCTTGGCCTTGGCCAGCGACAGGTCCCTCTTGCAGCCGGCTGGCGTTGGCTATATTGGACATGGGGGAAGCTTCTAGCAGCTTTTCAAAGAAGCTGCCCCTGTAGCCTCCCCCTGCTACCAAAACCTTGCCACGTAAACTCAGTGCAGTATCACACAAACTTTATCTTACACATAAAGAAAGGGAGGCCAAGAATTGGTAATAACTTACCTAAAGCCATAATTTGCTGGACTGTATCTGGTACATGATAATCGGGAATGTTAACAGATTTGCTGCTTTCCAGTCCCATGTCCTAGACTATAAGGCTTCCCCAAAATACCTCCCTCCCTCCCTGATACATACTGTGTTCGTCTCCCAGCTACCCACCCCCACGAGGGGCTGCTGGACTCAGCGTTCTGTGAACAGCTTTGCAGACATGACCTTTCCAAGGGCTCGCAGGAGGAGCTAGCTGCTCATAGCTGCTATGGAGAACTAGAAAATGAACAGAGCTGAAAACACTAAACCGCTTTCTTTGAGGATGCAAGGATACAAAAACTGCACTGCATAAACAGTGGAATTAACTGTTCATATATGCACACTCATTTAAAATGCTCCAAGCCAGTGCACAAGCTATTTATTTTGCTGTTACTGGAATGCATCAGAGAGAAAATATATTCTTATAGGAAATACATGATCCAGCAAACAAATGCAACCAGCCTTGGGAGATGAAATTGCTAAAGATGTTAGTGTATGCCTGTTGCAGAGCTGTGTCCTGGAGTCCTCTCTGGGCCATCCGTAGAGCATGGCAATCAGCGTAAGTGATATAGTCCCATGAGAATAAACACTACAAGCAAGAAAGAAGATCTCTGCCCTAGGGTTTCATGAAATAAATAGTGCAAACGGTCACCCGAGTAGTGAGTTTTCCTGTTGATTCCTCCATGGTATCCCAGGCAAGAAATACAAAGGACAATATGGGAAGCTCAGAACAAAGAACACCAAGGTAAACACACTTAGCATAGTCTTTTCATATTTTTTATTCTTAATGTCAGTCCTGTGCTAGGGCTTAACTGGGAACAAAAGATTATTTTTTTTTTTTTAAGGAAGCAGGCTTTGCTAAAAAAAAACATCTTTCCTGGAAAAAAGGGTGGAGAGGAGACAAAATATTTTGACCAAAAATGCATGAGAAAAATAGGGCCATGTTCGAGCTGGATCTGAGAAAACTCTGGTTTAATTGTAAACTTAATATATCTTGTGGCTTTGGTAGCAGATCATCATACAAGGCCCTTCTTAGTATATGTATGTATTTATGCTAAGAATATATATATGTATGTATCCTGATGTTATTTTTACATGTGTCATCTTAGTCATCATTTTGCAAAGCAAACAACATTTCTTGGTGTACAAGTTTGTTTATTCCCTTAACCATCAAAATTTCAAGAACAAAACTTACCTCTTGGGCCTTGGTTACCTTCAAAGCCAACTAGTCCAAAACCTCTGGCCCCTTTATCTCCATTGTCACCATGCTCACCTAAAATTTAATGAGTACAATCATTTTAATGTTTACATTCAAATGGAAAACAGTTCATTGTTCGTAAACTTTGAACTTGAAATTCACTGAGCAAAAGAAAATACAAAAAAAAGTCTTTCAAAGATACTCCACCTTTCAGTCTTTGTTTTCCAGGATCACTAAAATCACCATAAAATACTTCTACCCCATACTACCCATCAATTCCTTTCAACCTAGGATTGCCCTGTAAAATTCTTAATGTTGCTGCAAATCCATTATTTCAGTTTATAGTAATTCTTCCTTGTTTAATTCCAGTCTGTAACATCAAACAAAATAAATTATGAACGACAGTAGAAATTAGTCCAAATTTTCAATGTAGAAAAAACAAACCAGCGATCTCATTCTGAACAGAGATACAGCTTGCCTTTGTTCCTGAATTAGACTCTTTGAAAATGGTCTTTTCTTTACACAGAAGGCATAGCAAAAAAAAAAAAAAATTAAGAACAACCTTAGAGACCTGTAGAACTTTATGAGAGACCTTCCTAGAGTGAGTAGTTACACCTGAGAGAGCCAAGGATTTTTGTTCTAGGTAATGATCATGTGAGAAAAAGGGACAAAGCATCTACAGATGCCTGCTTTATTAGGAACAATGCTTAAACTGTGACAGTTGAGAGCTGGTCACGTGGACCTGATCATGGTTTATTCTGTTATGGAGAAGGAGAGGTCCCCCAGTCCCACAGGCACAGTGCTCTGCCTCACCTCCAGGCATGACTGTGGGTTAGCATGATTTGTAACTGGTTTGTGTCTGGGCAGAGACGATGTGAGGACAGTAGGGAGGTTGGGAGGGGAATGAGTATTCGATTCACAGGTCAAATTTGAAAAGTGAGGCTTGGAAGGGGTGGAGATATAGGGAGAGATACCTCCCTGCGGAAGAATGAAGCAGAGTCCTCAGCGGCAGAAGGTGGAAAGGGAACACTAAAATCATCTCAGGAAGAATGAAGGGATTAGGAAGGCAAAGAGTATTTAGAGAAATAGCATACAATAAAGCCATTCTGTGTTTGTTTAAAAGGACAAAACCTATAAAATCCAACAAACAATAACAAAAGCCCAGACATTTAACTGCATGGCATGACAACTGAGATAACGTTGCGTGCTTTCAGTTTGGCACTGCGATCTACACATACTGAAATCTGTGTTGGGGGCAGTCAGAGCAAGGAGGGAAGAAGAGTTAAAAGTAGATGGGTACTTTCAGTCTTATTCAATTACTTGTAATACAGTTAGGTTATTAACGTTAGGTCTCTATGAGGTGGTAACCTAAAATCTGCAAAGTGAAACAAGGTTATTTTTGCCTATTTTCCAAACCTGGCATGCAATCTCTTACCATTTCATCCCACTCTCAAAAGAGTATTTTATCTGTCTTTGGAAAGCATCACTAAAAATACCTCATTATCATGGTATTTAACTCTAGATTTGGAAAACAAATCTTACTTGTTTAGAGTTCATGACATCGTAGGCAGTCATCAGCAATAGAATAATGGATACATGAAGAACATATGAAGATATATGAAGGCAAAAAGAAAATAGCCCAGATATTTTTGCTGATAACTTCTTAAACCCTCCCTCTTCTTTTAGATCATAAGGTTTTGGCTGCAGCACAGTAATGAACATAACTCCAATAAAAAATTTACTTTCGAATTTACTCTTCTGTGCTATTCTTTGCTGTAGGTACTAGAAAATACTGATCAACTATATATAATGAAATTATGATCCCTCAAAGGTCCCTCAAGAAAGGAAAAGGCAAATTATGATCCCTCAAGGCCTTTTAGATCAGTGGGAGATGCATGCTGTGGTTAGGAGTGACTGTTTGCTTTCAGAGTTGTTGAAAATACCGATACAAATAAAGTTATAAAACTGTTGCATATCATTTGGCAGTAGTTTTTTAGAAAAAGCTTATTAAATTATTGCTCAGCATGTAATACATTAAAACGGGTTTATCTAATCTTTTACCATAACTTCACTGCCTGTTTCTCAAGGCTAAAGTTAACATAGTAATGGTCTCAAGTACTTGCTTTTGGCATTTTATTTTGTTTTGCAAGCTTCTAATTTCTTCCATAGCTATTCTGTATTTGTTTTCCCTGTAGGAAAATAAATTCCCCTGGTTCCTATTGAAGGAAATGGAAAACTCACTTCAGCCTTAGTTCAGTGAGAACAAAATCAAGTATAACATTACACCAAAGAAAGTCTTTCCTGTTCCTTATACTTCATGTTCCCTGTCACTCAGTGCTTCACCTACACTTAGATTTGTGAAATGGGCCTATTTTTCTCTCCCACTACATTTACCTCTTGCCCAGGGTATCCAGGAATATCCCTAGGTCCTGGAGAACCCATTGGCACGTTTCTGTAGAGGGGGCAGCTGCTGGCACATTTCTTTGTTGTGCTGTCTGCAAAAGTTGAAGTTTGCTCTAAGAACATTCTTTCACGCACTTCTAATTACATGAGTTTCTGGAAAAGGTAGTTAAAAAGCTTTCGAAACATTAGGAAAATAAAGTAGAAACAGCTTCATCAGAAAATCCCCCTGAAACACCTCCTAAATTTCCTGTAATTATCTGGTTAACAATGTTTGGCTGTACTGCCCTCTTCTAGTATTCAGCTAAGGCTAAAATGACATTTATAGTCCAAATAGTCAAGTGTGATTATTTTTAGACATGGCTTTTACAAAAATAAGGAAAAATTTTACAAGAAAATGTCTGCGATCTTATCGGTTTGGATTAATTTCCTTGTAAAGTTAAATTCAGATTCAGTGAGCCAGAAATCTACCCTAATGCGTTTTCACTGGCCTGAGGAATACCTTTTCACTGGTTTTGTTCCCATTCTGATCTTTCAGATGTGTGATTTCCTGCTGTGTCGGCTCAATTTCTTATATCTTCTCACTCTAACTATTTGGTACCTTTTATGATATTTTAGCCCCAAAAGAACAGCAAGTCCCACAAGTGGTCCCATGGCTGGAGCGGTGCCAGGCAGACTGCTGGCTCCAGGTGCACCTTTCTGCCTGGGGTGGCCTTGGCATCCAGTCTTCCCTATTCTGCTTTGGCCATGGCAACTTCAAGTTTGTGCAGTCCTTTGTCTCCTTTCCTAAACAAATAACTTACTTTTAGTAGCACTTTGTAAATTATGGCTTGACATAACACCATTGGAACAGTTATTTAGCTCTTCCTGGTTTTATTCAATTGTTTTAGCAAGGAGTTCACGTTACATGTATGCAACAGGAGCAGGGAGAAAGGAACGAATGGATCAAAAACATTTCTTTGCTTACAGTTCCTTCAATGCCTTTTTCTCCCTTTAAAATAAAATATAAATGTTGATATTGCATCTAATTTCAAACCCCAATTACTTCCCACTGGTTTACATACTAGCTTTCAGTATGTGCAATTAATATTTTACAGTTTATTAGCATCTTCACTGAGATCCAAGCAACCTACAAATTATCCATCATGATGAAGGCAGTGGAGGATCACTGATACTTTATTCAGAACTCTTGGCTGTACAAGATGAAAAATGTAATAAATGTATGTCATTGAGGAAAAAAAACACAGGAAAACAGCAAGTGTGAAAAGCTAGTAAAAATAATAAACACAAGAACAGTTAAAACAATATTTTGAGTTTAATTTCATTACAAGCATGCATAGCAAACTATCTTTTCATCTCTTTTAGCATATATGCCTGGAAGACAAAATTCTCCCTAAAGCTAGGAGAAAAGTTCTTGCATAGAAAACATTTAGAAGTCTCCATAAATGCTCATTTTAAATTGTTTTTTAAAAATCTTCAATCATTTCCACTTCAAATGGTGTTTGCTTCTCTGTGGTATTTATGATGATAACTACCCTGATGGCTTTTATTCACTAAGATTATTGAAAACAATACATTTTTCTTAACATATTAATAAAGTATGTAGCTCTTAATTGGCAAGCTTAATTTGTAAATGTCATAGCATTTTAACATGTACTATGTTTACATGTTTATTCCTATTATTTGGTATATCCTCTTACATTTGATGTATTTATTTCTATTATACACATGGGAAAACCAAATCACAAAATGTATTGTGGCTTCCCTGAATTTATTCTTAATTCATAGTTGAGTGGCAGAGATGAAGGATTCTTGAATTCTGTTCCATAATTGTTAGGCTATGGCATTATTTCAATGGAGGTTTTCAAAGAACAGATGCTGAGGTTGGGCTTTAGAGAACTACAAATTAAATTAAACTGTTCAATATTCAGGATTGTATTATTCAAAACCAAGAGGTATCATTCAGCCCCAGGTGAAAGATTTGCACCCTAAATGAGGGTCTAACGTGTGTCTACATCACCAATTCAAGGAAAATAATCCTCTCCACAACTCTTTTGACTCCAGTTTTCAACTTACACTTTGAGCCTTGCCTTAGTGCACTGAGAAGAATACCAGAAGCCGGCTGTCTACACGTGTGTCCATACTGCCAGCATGGCACAGGTGGTCAGTGCAGACAGCATGTTACTCATCCAATTACCAGGTTTTCTGGAGGGAAAAAAAAAACCCTTAGACATTTTGAATGTGCAAAGAACTGAAGCTCTCTGAACTTCATAGAATCATAGAATCACAGAATGGCTTGGGCTGGAAGGGACCGTCACAGGCCATCTAGTCCAACCCCCCCTGCGGTGAGCAGGGACGCCTTCAACCAGATCAGGTTGCTCAGAGCCCCGTCCAGCCTGGCCTTGAATATAGCCAGGGATGGGGCTTCTACCACCTCTCTGGGCAACCTGTTCCAGAAACTTCTGTTTCACCTCTCATCATTGTAAGGCAAATAATAAAAGAAGTTTTCCACTGATTTACAGCCAGGTTCTGCTTGATTCCTACACATATCTGTCCAGCTATGAGAGGAGCCAGCAGGTTTCCCCTGGACTGCAGTGACAATAAAAGAGCCAGGAACAAATCACAGCCGTGGTGTATCTACCATTTCGGCTCCACAGAAGCATTTAACACACTAACAGAGGTGGGAATGACTAATGGTGGGTGTAGGAGCAATGTAGGACCTCAGACCCAGCCAGCAGTGCTGACCTGCTCTTTTCCAGACGCCCTTGAGAGCAGTGGCAGCGATCACACCCGGCTTTTCCATGCTTGAGGGAGCACTGGGTTTGCCGCAGAGTATTTGCCAGAGCACACCCACTGTTGTACGGGTTGTTCATCAACAGTACAGCCAGAGCACACCCACTGTTGTACGGGTTGTTCATCAACAGTACAAAGTAATCACAGCAGCACTGAAAGATTTCTCCCTAAGAAGGAAGAATTAAAGAAAAAAAAATCTTCAGTGTTGTCTTCTGTATTTTATAGGTGGGTTTTTTTCCTACAGCCACACACATTTTACACTTAGAAATTGGATATGGTTCCAACTAGCTGCTAATTCGTTTTCCATATCTGTTTACCTCTGAAATATATTTCCTCTCCACCTTAATTGCCCTGTGCTGACTGTACTGTAATAAAAAAAAAATCAAGAACTGTCTAACCCTTAATTTAAAGCAAAGTCTCATGAGAAACTGTATCGCTCAGTACCTTCTGTCCATGTCATCCTGGTAGCCCTGCATAACCCTGCAGAAAACAGAAAATGAAAATTATGCCAGTATATTTCTTAGCTGCTTGATGGCTATCCATGTTAAGCTAAATCCATTCATGTTGATTGCAAAACTGACTGACTTGATTGAATGTAATTAGTAACAATTTAAACTCACAACTGCCCCAGGGAGACTTGTAAGTCCTGGGCTTCCAGGAATTGCTGCTGTTCCTTTTGGACCAGCTGCTCCCTGTTCAGGTTCGTATTTAGGAATCTGTCTCACTTCCGTGACCACCAGCTACCAAAGGAGGAAAATGAGAAAGTTTCACTTAAGCACCTTTTGTTGTGTATTCGTTTCAGTGGCTTGGTGGTCCATCTCGCAGCGCCAGCCAGCCAGCATGCAAACAACAGTTAGCATTTGCTTCTCTCCACTCGTCTCTCCATTTCTCCTAGAGCACATTCAGCTCTATGGAGAGCCGTCCCCAAGAGCTCTTTCAGAAGGCAGTGGCCACAACCGCACCTAGAGCGTGCTATTAGCCAGGTCCACAAAGATCCCAGCCAGAAGACTAGTTATTCTGTATCTGTTAATGCCTATGCACATATGCTAAGATCCACTGAAAATTCAAATCAAGATTAAAACAGAAAGCATACACCAATGCATGCCTTCCGTGAAAATAAACCAGACTATTTCAGAAGGAACAATCCCAAACAGATCACAGAATGAAACATCTCCAAGTTATGTCTGTCACTTTTGTCATGCTTAAAAACCCTGCAGAAATGTGACCATCTGTTCAAGAAAAATGAGCAACAAACAGATGACAAGTGAAAATTAGTTCTTCCTCAAGCTGCCACAGGAGCTGAATCTATTCAGAGCATTTGCAGATCTGCAATCCTCTGCCATGAGCAACAAGAAAAGGCTCCCCAGTGCAATGCACAGTTGCAAATTTCAGCTTTTAAAGACTAGGGTGAAAGTAACCAGAACCTACTTGCTAATGAGAAGGATGTATGTCTTGTTTATGATCCTCTTTATGATTCTGAAAAAATGGGTGGAAGTAAGATGCAGTTACTCCTGTTTTTTCCATCAGTATGAAACAGAGCTTCACTGGGAAGAATGTTGGTCTTCTGTCACAAAGTTTGTAGACTTAAAGATAAAATGATAGACATTCTGAATCACTTTCCAATTTACATTAAGGACAGAGAATGCTTTGCCTTCTTTTCCTGCTCTTTTACAAGCTGTCAAAATAAGTTTTGTTTAAGAGCACTACTGAATTCATAATCAAATAAGGAAAAGTTGGCTCTGAGAGAAAAGCCTCAAAGCCTGTGCAAAGCTAGGCTTAATCATTGAAAGAAGCTGTTTCCAGGCTTCCTTAGCATTTGCACGTCCTTAGCATGGTTATACACCCTTTCAAAGTCACCCAGAGCTCTGTGGGTGCATACCAATTTCTATTTACATTATTTCATAAGTCATTTTCAGCCATACAGAAGAGAAAATGCTGCCAATAGGCCGGTGAAGCCTTTCTGCTTTATGTCTTTCCATTCATGACAGGCAAGAAATCTTTCCACCAGCAGAGCTCCAGCCTCAGCCATAGAAAGTGGTGCAGTTCTGTTGCCCTCCAGAAAAGACAAATGGAGCAGCAAAGCTCTTGCAGCAGTTTTTGTGCCTTGGATGACCACAACAACATGAAAGAGAAGAACGCCGCAGAATCCATATGAGGGTCTAACTTCTGCAGCTGTGATAGCCAGATCCCTGTTTTGAAATCCATCCCGGGCCTGCCCTCCTCTCAGCCTGTTGGAGGAAGGCAACGTTGTGTCAAATTTGCATAAAGTGTTAAAAATGTGGATGCCCTACAGATACAAACAGAGTTAGCTAGTAAACAAGGCCAATCAGCCTTGGTCTTTGGTTGCTAAGCTCTATACAGAATTTGGTGGGGCTGGGTTGTATTCTATATGTACAGAATATAAAAGTTTATATCAAAACTAAGAATTCAGATTTTGTTTCTAAAAACTATCCTTAAAGGTGCACTCAGCAAACATGCAACAATGGTAAGCAGATGAGGGACCATGCAATACATTATTCAATCTTAACAGCTAAATTGTTTACTTTAGGAACTACTAACAGCAAGTTTTGAACAGTGAGTAATTCCTAACTCTGTAAAATTTGTGAAACACATATAGATTTGGAAAGGAAGGGGGGAATATCCTGCATTACCAAGAGGAAGCATTGTGATTATCCATTGGGACTTCCTGCCGCTGACCACTCGTTTCTGCAACAAGTGCCGACAGCTTCCTACACCTGATTTGGTAAACACAATCAGTGAAATTTTAAAGACTTTTAAAAGTGAAGGAAGGACTACTGCATACTTTCTGAACCTTTTTCTTAGCAACAGAGATAACTAATAGTTGGAAAAATGGAACAAAGAAAGTAATGCTAATCTGTGCTTTCATCACCATTACTGTAAGTACTTCTTAGAATGGTAAACCACCAGCCTCATTCAAACCTTCATCAGACATCACATGTTCATCAGCTACGGTAATTAAAATCATAATTAGATACTCAGCATCTGAGACTGTAACAGAAGTAGAAAAGAGTCATCAGCAGTTCCCATGTACTGCATGTTGACACTGCTAGGAGCAGTGTCTCAAAGATGAGCGCTCCGGCCCTGCTCTCTAACTCCCCACCCCACCAAGAGCATCATAGCCCACTGCAATGGAGAAGCACACAATTTTGGGGCAGAAATTCTTGAACAAGCATAGACGCAAGGTGGTAAATCCACTTGGCACAGTGTTACACTGTATAGATTTAACAACTCAGGTTCACAGCAGGGAACCAGAGTCATACAGTGCTAACAGATGCTTTTCCCCACAAAACCAATCAACCAGCTTGCATACAGCCAACTCATCTGTCACTCTTATTTTCAGAATTAACATGAATGAACTTCAGATATCTCTGTATCGCTCTGTAGCTACATCCACATTCTGCGTTCCCTCAGTGCTGTTGTTACATTTTGCTTCCGCTGTTATAAACAGTTGTTTTAGTTTGTCAACTGGAATTAGGTTGGTTGATAGCATGCTGGATTTTGAGCTGCCCTATTCCTATGTAGGATTTTCCTGACAGAAACACGCTTCCATATGTATTTATGTGTATGTGTGTATGTGTATGTGTACATATACGCATATATATATGCACATACAAATGTATGAGATACAGGTGCATGTATGTGTATACTGCCTGCATGGGTAAACCCAGCATTTCTGGGCAGCATAAACCTGCCAGTGCAGACAGACTCTGATCTGTGCATAATCTATTCACGCAGTCCAAACTGGATGCTTTTCATATCCGACACATGCACAACAGAAAATGATCCGAGCTCATAGCAGCAGATATACAGTGACTTTGCAGGAGTTTTAACTGTGTTGCAGGTGTCGAAAAGTCCCAGAAAAATGTTTTTTAAAAGTCTTTTATCTCTGACTACACTGAATGTGGTGTTGAAAAAGGAGGATATGTATGGATGAACTTGGATATTATTTGCTATAATTAGGAGTTAATCTTTGTGTATGAATTTAACAATACCTATGTTACTTATTAAAATACTTAGAGTATTGCTGGAAGGATGTAATCAAATTTTAGTATACAATATTGCGTTGTAGTGAAACTTATACATTTTGCTATAAAGTTTTGGACTTTATAGCTTGGAATCCCCAAACTCCCATAAACTCGATTTCTCCTTGATCTCCCTAACAGATTGAGTAACGGCTATCAATATTAGACACAGATGTGTTACCTTTCCCCAGGAATCTACACCAGAAATGTAGCACACTGCTGTAGACTTCAATGCAATTCACGTATCTTTACCTTCCTATAACGCTTTAGGTATACTTCTCTGGAGTTTGCAGATTCACACATACAAAATACAGCCATGGTTGGAGTGAACCAGCAACACACTACAGCAATGTTGGGGAA
This sequence comes from Sagittarius serpentarius, assembly GCA_034782735.1. Lineage (NCBI taxonomy): Eukaryota > Metazoa > Chordata > Aves > Accipitriformes > Sagittariidae > Sagittarius > Sagittarius serpentarius. The sequence goes on along the minus strand of JAVKLA010000017.1, from coordinate 3,102,967 downwards.
GGAATGAAAAATGCTTCCGTATCTAAAGACAGAGAAAGTTTTAGTCTCTCTTTTTCTGGGACAGAAAAGCAGAAGATAATTCAAAAATCATGAGTAATCAGAAACACGTTTCTGAAAGTCATCAGGAAAAGAGCATTGCCAGAAAGGTGTCATTCTATAAAGTCCTGCAACAACACCAATTCAGTATTAACTCAGCAAGAAGAGAGCTGCTTTTTGAGTCATTGGTATCACCACTTGCATACCAAGGCTTTTCCTACCATAGGCCTAGTACTTTCAAATTTGTTTCTCAGTTTTGAAACCATAATTAATGAGACTTGCTGCAAAACAAAGGAAGGGTGTTTTATTATGGTTTGTGACCTCTGATCCTTATGTATCCCCACTGTAATAAACTATTGAGCCCTTATTTCCTTCCATGTCTTCTATCAACATTCACATAGTTCAGCACATGGTGAAAAGCAGCACAAGCTGCAGCTGGTCCAGACCTCTGATGGGGTGTAGTGGGCATTTACTGCGTGACCAGCCTGCCACTGCCAGGAAGAAGAGAGGCTGAGTTCTGTTTTTCTTGCCCAAAACAGGCTGCTCTAAGCCCAGCCCCTCTCCGTAGTTAGTCATCCCATTTCACAAAGCTTGTAAGACCTTGTTCACTCTGAGATGAGTCACATTTTGTTGGAATTAGCCAATGGGACATGGAAAGACAACAGTAAGAATGATGCAAAAGCTTCATGTAGGAGACAAGTCATAAAATCAACCTTCTCTCCTTTTGCTTTGCTTTGCTCTTTCCAAGGCTTCCAGATACTCCCTAAAGGGGAAAAAGTAATTCGTACTAACAGCTTCTTTCAGTGGTAACAATTTTATGGCTCCGTCGTAACTGAAGTTGATGACATTATGTTACATGTATTTCAACTCTAGATTCTAATAATACACTTAAACTACAGGAAACACACAAAGGTATTGCTGGGAGAATTTACAACAGTCAAAGAGCTGTCCCTCTTTGACAGAGAAACTCATTCATAATAGAAAATACTGCAGCATTAATCAGCCTGTCAACCAAATTAACAGTTTTTATTTTACTGTTTTAATCTAATTTTGCAATTATATATCACTTCAAGCCATAAGTAAATTGTACAAACTGAGTTTCTTAGCCTAAGGTATATTGTACCGGTCTGTGGATTTTAAAGGAGTTATGCAAAGGAAGCATCTTGGGATGTAGCTTTATATTATTGGTAAAAGAAGTTCATTCTCCTCCCTCATGCTTTTAAATTTACCATTTACAGATAAAGTATCTGGATAAAGATTCTGATGAAAAAGTTACATAGCTCCTTGTCAAGTTACTAATTTTCCCTTTAAAAGTTAATGTAAAAATTTACAAAAAGAACATTTAGCTTGCTTGGTTTTCCCATGTGTCAGACCTTTAAAAGCACACAGAATAGAAAGCAAAGACTACTGCATCCAACATGTAACCTTCTCAGACCTTTCTCACCTCAAACAACCACTATTGCCTGAAGAAAAGTGTTGTCTTTATTAAGGAAATCAAAAGAAAAATTAATCGGACATCTATGAAAATAAAAAATCTACTAAAATTTTACAGTTGTGCCAGAACTCTGACAATTCCATATTCTCCTGGGTCACCTAGAACTCTGCTAACAGGAGATAATTGCATTGTTTCATAAGTGAATTTATTATCGTTGAATATTTTTAAATGACTGCCTTGAAACACAGCACTTTCCATTCACCTTGTAGTTACACCCTGAGGTAGAAGATGTTCCAGTTTTACCCTGTTGCTCAGTACAGTGCAAAAACCCCAGTAGTGATTCCCACAACAGCCTATATCCAAGATAGTGCTCAGGGCTGAGAAACCAGCATTTCTAGTACAGGCTACAGAATCTGGCAAGCGTGACAGCTAAGCATGAGAAATCTTTGCATCACACGTACAAAAATGTAACGGTACAGTGCAGATGAGGTCACATAACGGGGCAGAGCCTACCATGACAGTGATGATTGAATCCTACTCTTAGGTTCCTCCATGTACTTTTAGGTTTGGCTGCTAGGATGACAGCTCACTCAGAGTGACACCAGAAAGCTTCAGCATGGCAATTTTATTTTTTTTCCCCCAGAGAATCATAAGTGTATGTTGATGTCTTAACAAATGATTAAAATCTCAAATCCCACAGCAGTCCTCAACAGGCCGTGGCCCTTGCTTCCTCCCTGCTGAGAGGAACCGAACAAGTACTACACAAGGCCAAGGTTCTAGAGCCCAGGTGCTTTTCCACAGCCAGAGGGGAGAGGTGTGGGAAGTCATTTGTAGTTTGTCGTGGGATCACAGTGTGCAGGCAATCCAAAAATTGTGCTGACCACCAGATTTTCACTCTTAAAGGATACAGCAAAACTGCGCTGCTACTGTAGCCCAGCACAGATGGTGGAAAGCACCTGCACCCTGGCATTGCTGCTCTGCTTCCCACCCTACTCACTTCAAAGCTGGCTTGGTGTTTTGGGTTTGGGCGGGGCTGGGTGGGGGAGGGGCTGCAAGGGTGGCTCCTGTGAGAAGCTGCCAGAAGCTTCCCTGGCTCTAAGTCAGACCCGCCGCTGGCCAAGGCCGAGCCCATCAGCAATGGCAGCAGCGCCCCTGGGATAACAGATTTAAGAGGGGGAATCTGCAGCGGGGGAGGAGATGGGGGTGTGAGAGAGACCCCTACCCAGACCCTGAGGTCAGTGAGGAAGGCGGGGATGAGGTGGGCCGGGGGAGGGGATGGCCCTGCAGCCCCTGGGGATAAGGCAGGCTGTC
>JAVKLA010000017.1:3065351-3087921 GCA_034782735.1 Sagittarius serpentarius | reverse complement strand
CCCTGGGCAGCCTGATCTAGTGGGGTGGCCCATGGCATGAGGGTTGGACTAGATGATCTTTAAGGTCCCTTCCAACCGAAGCCATTCTATGATTCTATGTCGTCATTGGTATAAAACTCAGAAGTTACGTACCATAACTAAGCACAGAATCCACCCACAAGCATAGATTCTTGCAGATTCCTCGTATTCATAGATTAAAATATTACAGGATTAGAGAAAGGAAAAAAATCTTTCCTATTTCCGTGTGTCTGTTTATAAACCCCCACTTCTGTATTGCTCTTCTTTTTGTAGTAGAAACAGAGTAAATCCCTCTATAGCCTGAACACGTAACAACTCCAGGTCTGCACCTTCCCGGGTAGCAGACAGGTCACTGGTCTACCAGGCAGAGCTTTAACCTTTTGCAGTTTAAAATCAAAACCATCTAATTTTCACTTCAAAAATCGAAAGCATCCAATTTTCACTTCAGGTGGAGCACAGTGCCTCGGTAAGTACAAGGGTCTCAGTGGCACACTTGTTAGGAGGGGGTTTTCTCTTGCTGGTCCAGTGGAGGGCAGCAAAATATTTACTAAAGAGATTGTTCTTTTAATGTCCTCATCACTGAGCTATCTCAATAAAGGGCTTCATAAATACCTTGGAAGAGTTCAGTACTTCTTTGTTTGACTTACAAGACCTTACATATTTGTTTATTTTACTTAGAAATAAGTTTTTAGAGTATTTGAGGCTATTTTTCACATCAGAGGGAGTGCCTTGAAACAAACAATGCTTCCTGAATAAATAACTCTGTGGTGCTCCCATTCTTTCCAGAGCTAATGACATCTGTATCAAGAGGAGGAGGGTACTAATGCTCTGCCTTGAAGCCAGTTAGTCCGTTCTCTGGAAAGCTTGCACAAATTTACCAGTGATTTAAATCCAAGTGCATATCTCTGGCACATCTGTATTGGCATACTGATCATCTTCCATCATCCATTTGCTATGAGCACAAGTTATCTCAGCTCTTAGTTTAATATAAAGGGGAGTCAGCAGTACTAATGGAATAGTTTGGAGACTGTGTCCTAGGCTGGAAGCCAAATTAAAAAAAGAAAATATTTTAATGTATCTGTTAATGGATTTTGTATAGTTTTCTTTAGTAGGGTCTGAATATCAAATATATTAATTTTACATTGATTTTTCATGAAAAGCTACTGATAATAACATTTCATGTAAGGACAGACTAACTGCAGAAAGACTACTGAGAATAAAATACAGCATGTCTAAAAGTCTTCAGTCTAAATCACAGGAGCTGTAGAAGGTCTTTAACTAGGGAGTGTGCATGTGTTTCATAGCCTGTAAAAAACTCATTCTCTTCATGAAATGTTTGGGGCATCCTCCTGGAAAGAAGCTTTCCTACTGATTTTTACGACAACAAAGTAGAAGGCAGAACAAAGAAGTACCACGTGATGGTTCGGAGTCAGGAAGGGAGCAGAGGTGGCTGCATGATGCCTCCGGCTTCTGCTCACACTTTACACCGAGCTGGCAATACCTGTGCTGCAGAGCAGCTCCGGGCACTTGAGTTCACCCTGGCAGGAGAGGGGAACACATGCCCACATCCCAACTGTTGTGCTTCTGGCGTTGGCTTTAAGCAGTCAGTGCAGGAGCTCAGGCTGAAATATTGAGGAGCACGCACTGGGAATGATGCACACATTCTAGTCAGAAATTTGAACCATGAAAGAGATTTTTCCTGGCAAATACTGGCAAAATCCAGTGTTTTAAACTGCAACTGAAGCAAAAAGCTTTTAGGTAGCTGGATGCAGGTATGTATCAATGAGTGCTTAGATAATGTAGTGAGTGCACTGGAGAACCCTTCCTACTCCACAAAATGGACTGTAGGGAAAACACAATTAAATTATTCCCAATTATACCCCTGGAAATTCAGGACAGAGTAGCCTATGCAAATGCAGCAATTCCCAGAAATGGAAAGGGGTTTGCTGTGTTTCTCACAAAGATATTGGCAGCTGATGGTACTGTAGATACTTGACTGTAGACAGCGAAAGCAAAGAAAATCATCATGCAAATAGAACTGCTGAATTGCAAGGAGCAAGGACTCCAGCTGGGGGATGCAGCAAGGTACTGGGGCTTTCCTGTAGGGCTGCCATGCAGCCAACTCCAGAGCATTTGCAGCTGATTCTTTAAAGAAGGTAAAATTCTTGATAGCTCAGTGAAAACACAAAAGAGACAGGAGACCTCTTAGTGAGAGGTGGGATTTCAACCAGGAAAAGGGAAAGCACTGACAGGGAGGAGTGGGCAGAACTTTATGCAGCATTATTCCTAAATTAATAAACTCCTAAAGTAGGATTTCAACATAAAACAAATTACCAACTTTCTCTTGCAGCTGGATGAACTATCCATAAGAAATACTTACTTAGATAGGATGTAACTATATATAATACTTCTTGAGTAGTTACAATACACAAAGTACCTGTACATACATATAAATTCTACTTTATGCTTGCGCTTGCCTCTGGCAAATTATTTTCACTGGCACATGCTGTAGTAAATATAATCACAGAAAACACAGTACTGATAGAGCAAGTGTCGGCACCAGAATGGAAATCTTGCAAAAGAAAACTGCTCTGCTTTACAGTATGCAAGGACTGACTGAATAAGAGCCGGATTGTGCAGCACCTCTACGGTCACAAGGGTCTGCTGAAGAGCAGGAGGACAATCCGTGCAAGTTTCATCCAATGCAATTGTTTTTGACTGGAAAACATCGATATTATTTCTAAAGCATATGGAACTGTCTTAAGTGTTGTTTACAGTGGTATTAATTGCTATGGAGCCTGATCAGATGGAGATGTTGAAAGGAACAAAGCCGGAAAAGGGAAACAATAGCAAAGAGAAGGAGTGGCCCATTGTACGCAATAATCAGGTTCACAGCTGCTAAAAAACATCTCACAGACCTGGCTCCCTGGGACTGAACTGTCTCGCCAAGACTGTCCGAGAGACACCCGTGCAAACAACTCGAGCTGGCCTTTCCTTTCCAGGTTTGCTGGCTTCCCGTCAGGCCCGGGGGAAACGCCCTGTCCTGCTCACAGCGTATTCCCTCCGGCTTTTCCTGCAAGGCTCCTCTTAGCTTCCACTGGCCCATCTCTGCCCGCTTAACTCTGGCCCTTTTATAGCACCAAGTGCCACTAAGGGGCCGGGAGCTCCCTGTCACCCTTGACAAAACACACAACTGTTATACCACCAGGCTGGGAATCAACACAAAGTTTCTTCACAGCTGGCTATTGCCTATTGAGTTGTCCCTCGTCTTGGCTATTGCCTGGCCTAGTTCCCTAATATCTTCCCTGCCTTCAACTGCTAGATTACCTCCACCTTATGCAAAAATATGGGCAAAAGAGATAATGCCTTTTACTCTTCTCCCAGCTCCTTGCCCTCACCTCTGCAACTAACTCATTGCTTTCCTCTTGTATTTCTCATTTTTAGTTCAGTATTTTTGGCCGGGGCAGCACGCAGCTCGCATGGAGCACCAGCTCTGACCTGCAGTATAGCAGATTGACTGTGTATGTGATTTAAAGTTCATCTGGGAGCACACAGCAAGTCTGATAGGCCCAAAACACATAAAGCAAAGTTTAAATCCATTAGCTATTATACATGACAGCGCTGACATCACAGACTTACCTGTATTTCTACCTGGGATTTTCCAGGCACAAACACAGAATATCTGCTAAGAGTCCCTCAGTCATAACTATCCTTGTAACTGTGGTTGTGGAAAACAAAACAAGAAGTATTATCAAAGATGGCACAAGGGTGGTTCATACCCTTTTCCTGCAGTGAGAGATTAAGCCCACTGGAAAAACATACACTAGGCACAACTATATCTTTATAGACAGCTTGTGGAGAGCCCAGAAACAAGCAGTAAATAAGGCAGAAATAAGACACATCTTGCATTTGCTGGATGCGTGGGCAGTGTAGCATGGTTCTGTTCAGAAAAACAGAGTTTGCCTGTACGGCAAGGGGGGGCCCAGCAGGGCAAGGACAGTGAGGGAGGCAGCCAGGGTTCCTGCCCTGGTACAGCAGCACCCTCCTGCCCCGGGCAGGAGTTTCCTGAATTATACCACAGTAGTGGCAAAAGCTGCACCTGGGAACAGAAGAGGAGCTTGCCAAGCAAGGGAGTGAATGATGGCTGGGAGGGAAGCACCTTGTAGCTGGGACAAATAACATGGGTTTGCACAGGAAACCAAGAAGCCAGAGGCCCCGCAGAATGGCAAGCGGAGAAGCAGGACACAATGCCAGCTCCGCAGGGGGCTCGCGTGCTGAAGGATGGCCCGGGTTTCCAGGAGGGAGGGAGAGCGCCATGCCTATCTAATGGCTTTTGTATGGGCTGGGAGCCTGAACCGCAGAATGGCTCCTTTGTCTCCGCCCCTTGCTGGGGCTAAAAGCCATGAGGCATGTGGCCAGATGGCCAGGGCAGGCTCTGAGGACCTGGAGGGAGGAAAAGAAGGAAAGCTTCACTCCTTAAGTTTGTACTGATCTCTGGGGCTTAGAGAACAAAACTCCAGGGAGCATACACAACCTCAGAGAATGATTTAGAGACTGAGGTTCTCAGGCAGCTAGAAGGCACTTGCAAGGAAGGAGGGGAGCTGTGGATGAACCTACCCTATGTGACATACAGTCTTAGCTGCTTAGACCACTCTGTGAGACGTGTGATTTCAAAGTGCAGCTGGTGAAAGGGATCTCCGTTCGCTTACCATGCCATGGGCGTGCCAGGAACACATCTAGTTTTAAAAGAAAGCCCCATAACCTTATGGTCCCCTGAGAGCAGTCACTCCAGGACCTTCCCGAAATAGAAACTGCATAGTGGGTGCCAGAGGCAGTGAGGTAGCATAACTAAGAAAATGGATTAAAAACAAGTGCTGAGCAACAGAGAGGTATTTTTGTGTTAACCCTGCCAAATGGATTATTTATACACTAATCTTCTGCTGTTGGAATAACTGAGCTTTTTGAAGGAATGTTGCAGCCAGTTTCTCCTGCTTATTTAATGAAGCAGATAAACTCACACCTTAAAGCGGTTCTGCCAACCTCTGGCTGCCATCCCATGTATATGGATTTCAGGATAATTCTTAAGGAAGGCAGAAAGTGGCAGTTTACAAGGAGATATTCTGGGGACAATGGGACATCAGGACTGCCCAGACTGTAAACAGACCTTAAGGAGCAAAACTACACCAAGCACTGGATGTGTGTAGCTTCAACAGAAGCATCCATGGCATGAAATGCTGATTAGAGGACCTGGGGCCTGGAAAGGGGTGGAGAGGGGCCAAGTGGTCTTTGCTGCCTAAGGGATGTCAGTGAAAGCTGAAAGGCAGGCAGGCAAATACACATAAGCAGAACGGGGTTCTCCAGTTCATGGGAGCCACGTGCCCTGGCATGAGCACACAGAAGCACTTGGAGACCAGAAGAAAAGAGAAAGAATCTGGACTCCAGCAACAACCTTGAAAGCTTTAAGGCAAGGTCATTTCTATCTTGAACAGCAGCATCTGACCAGCAGCACCCACAGAGCCGACACCTACCGGCGGCCCCAGGCCTGCCTTCAGGTGCCTCCTTTTGCAAAGCCCTAGAGCCTCTCTTCTGCATTACCAAAATCCAGGTGTCGCTCCCTGAGTGACTCAAACCACCTACATGGGACAAATAACACCTTCTGCCTTTTCCTTATTAGCTTCCATTATTAGTCATGGTGAAAGAATGGTCATCCTCAAGTGTCCACAAGAGACTATGCAGCTCACCACAGTCATCACTGAACTAAACCCTTCCAGTCAAACTTCAGATATTTATGTATTTTTATATATATATAGTATGTATGTATAGACATCCATTTTACAGAATTCTAATAATGGGCTTCTACCACCTCCCACTTTTCCTTTCAAGAACCTCCAGTGCTTGGCTATCTTTACTATTAGAACAGTTTATTTTTCCTTAAAGTTTAACAGAAATCTCCCTTACTGCTATTTAAGACCATTGCTTCTTGCACTTTTCGCACTGGAACAAATCATTTATTCCCTTCCTCCTTGGAGCATCCTTTAAAATATTTTAACAAACAGTGTTATCACGCCTCCCCTCAGTCTTCTTTTCTCTAGACTAAACAACCCCAGTGCCTTCAACTCATAGGGCACGATTTTTTTTAAACCTCTGTCATTCTTTTTTTTTTGCTTCTGGATTCTGTCCAGCTGGTCCACATCTTTCTTGAAAATGCAGTGTCCACAAAATCACATCTGAAACTTCACCAAAATGTTAAATACTAAAGTAGTTACTTCAGCGATCGCATCATACAGTACTGACGTTACATCTCAGCGCCTGACTTCCAGTTTTTAACTTTTTTTTTCCTTCAGGCTTTCACGGGGGAAAAATACAACTTTGGATGTTCCCAAGAGAGTTGGGGAGTGTAGCATGGACTCCCAAGGCAGGAATCTGATGGCCCTGTGTAGGAAATGAGGCCAGATGCCAGGGTAGAAATGCGAGAAGAGGTGTTACCTCTGACTAGATGTTACAGACTTGATAGTGAATTTAAGCTGACTCATAGTGATGTGCACAATGCTAGTACAACTATTTCGATACATCGTGAGTGGCAAAGGAGAATATTTCTGTTGCCATTACAGCACTTTTTGGGTTGTGAGTTTGTTTCTTCTTAAACTAAAATTACTTCTTGACCACTAAATTGTTTCTTAATCCATTGTTAGAAATTATGCCAAAAGAAAAACTAAGAAGGAAGAAGTACAAATAAAATTGCTTATACACACAAAAGTGTGTGCTGGTACAAATGTCTTACGTTTCCTAACTCTGTGAGGAAAAACTCAAGATTATGAAATGACTGTCACCATAACCATCACAGACAGGAAAATCATATAATGCACGGTTTAGGACTGATGTTTAATTATTTGCTCTGCCTAATTGTCTAGTGGACTCTGTGGCAGGATCTACAAAAAGTCTTCACTGACTGACATTTTATTTACTTTTCATCGATACTGAGATCTGCAAAAATTCCTTCACAGCTTGCAGTTCTTCTCTTTCTTCCTGTTTGGCATGAAATTTAGCATCTAATTGCACTTTTTAAGTTTGGCTTATGGTTGCCCACCAAACTTTTTCTCAGGGCAGTATCTGACTCATATAATCTGGCATCATCGTCCCCCCAGGACTACCTGTTTGTCTCAACCAGCCCAGCTCTAAAAAGCTTTTAAGGTTTTTCCCTTTCTTGGTTCTTCTTCTTCTCCTGACCCATCTCCAAAATTTCCTTCTTTCTGGGGATGTAAGGATGTGCAGAATCTGCATAGCAGTGCCTAATAACCAACCTGCTCTTCCTCTCAGTGTGCAGGCCATTAAAGATACAACCTGCTACTAATCCTGCAACACTCGGAAAATTACCTATATTTAGTGTTCTAAGGCTGTAACTACAGCCAAATTTTTTGAGACTTTGCACCAAAAGAAGCTTTGTAAGCTTCTCCATTTTCTCATTCACCACATGTCTCTTTTCTTCTTGGTTCCTTCAGTATCTGTGCTACTTTCTTTCTGGTCTTTTCCCCATTTATGGTCTTTCTGGTCTTGGTCACATTTCTAAATGGAGATTAATGAGGATCCTGAGTCAGTATTTAGAATTAGCAAACAGGTGGGTTAACGGACACTGAGGAAAGATCCTTGTGGGAGGGAAAAGCATGTTCCTGCATTAGTCACACCACTAACATCAACACTCTTTACCAGCTGGTTTGTACCAGACTACTCCAGGAGTGGGTTAGATTTCTGGTTTTAAATGGTTGCATACCTTCACACTCTAGATTTAGAAACTGGCTAAGTTACAAGCTTTACAGTCTTTTATTCTAATATTAGCTGTTTCTTCCACTTCCTAGAGAAATAATGTGAAGTTCATGCAAAACATGCAAAGATCTTCCAAACTTAGAAGCTGCAGGGAGCACTGTATTGGGGAACCCACCCAGGTCTTGCACCTAACTTGGGAGACTTGCAGTCATCCAGAGGCTGACACAAAGACTAGTGTTTTAAATTCTCAACTGAACCCAACAGAATCTAGTGAGCAACAAAATTAACAAAAGAAAACAAAACCGAGCAAGCAAAGGAGAAAAGGAAAATCTTTTTTCTTCAAATTTAATTTGGGGTGCTTACCACTCAGGGAGGCAGGTATCTGTGTTGAACAGGCTGGAGATTAAACTTCCTGTAGTCAGCATGCAGCATCAAGTCTCCTCTGAGATTTTATATAAATAGAATAAATTTCATCCAAGGAAATGAGGGACTGCTCAGATGAATGAAAAGCCTAGATAGTGTATGTCTGGGTAGAAGGAAGAGGGAAAAGGAATGTGTTGCGTAGAGAGTGAAATGGCTTGTGGAGCTGGCAGGGCTCAGCACAGCCAGCCCTGAGCTGGAGCAGACTCCTCCAGCAGCACGTGTGTGTGTGTGTGTGGCCTGCACAAGTCTGGCAGTGCCCCCAGGATAATAGGCCCAGAGTGCTAAAAGTGTGTTACTGGAACAAGCCCCATCTCTGCAGGCAGCAGCCGAGGTGCGGACAGGGTGATCCGCGCTGCCTGCGGAGGAGAGGGTTTGGTGCACGCCTCAGCAGGCTTTCAGCCCTTCTCCCCCAGGGACGGGAAGCAGTGCCTGGGAAGTGCTGGCCTGCAGCCAGCTTAGGGGTTAGCTTGCGTGAGCACAACACACAGGCAGCTGATCCATTTCTGGGCCAAAAGAGGTCCTGGTCACTGCTGGTGGTGCCACTGTACCTGTGCTAACAAGCTCCTTCAAAGGCAAGTAAGGGCGTCAATAGCAGAAATTGAAACCGCCCATGAACACAGAACTGCCTAGATAAACAAGGATGCCAACAGCACCATAGGATGCACGGTCAGGCCATTCTCCAGCCTGTAATTTAACATTTCTACCCAGCTCCTAGATGGCAGGGCAGCCAGTGTAAGCGCTGCTTCCCAGGAGCCTTCGGTGGTTCAGCACAGAGCAGTATTGCACTCAGTCCTGTGGCAGCACAGAGCAGCATTGCCCTCAACCCTGTCATCCAAATTCCTTGTTGTTCTTGGAAAACACACCAGCATACCGTGAGAGCAGCTGGTCTAATTGTTTTCTTTCATTACCATCTATGGATGCTTCTGTCAAGCTAACCTCCTTTACTGACTGGGCTTCTTTATGGCTCTTGACCTTCAGCCTCATGAGAGGGTTTGAGACACCAGCTACATTGTCCACTGACCCCATAGTCTATTTTTTAACCACTCTCTGCCCTTCATGGTCATTCATAGCAGTTACTTTTTTCCACAACTCACCCTGCTGCAGAGCCTAGATTGCAATTTTTCTGAAGAACGGTCTGGACAGGGTATTTTCTGCTTCAAAGAGGCTAGTGGCCATAATTATTTTTTTTTTAAGCTTTCCAGGTATTTTTTTGCTTGACAGCCTAGTTTCATATTACTTACTTTTAAATTCGTACAGGGAAGAATTCTTCTTTGGTGGGAGGTAGATATGGCAAAGAAATCTCCAAAGTCCTTCGAATCCCATCTCCTTCCTCATTCCCAGTACTCTGCATTGTTTTTACCAGAAATCAGTATCTAAGTAATGTTTAGCAGAACATCTGTGACACTTGTGGTAGAAAAATCACTCCCCATGCAATATCATTAGAAACAGCAGCAGAATTACTGCAGAAACAGCACAGCATTAGGTCATTTACTAAACACAGAGCGGACTTAAACAGGTACTGTTTTTCTAGGCTTTGTAGTGGCCAATAATTAATAATCAGCCATAGAAATTTGTGTAGTACAAATTTTATTTCCCTTGAGCTCTTTTTTAACCCCAAGAGTAGACTTGTTTCAGATTCTCGGCCCAACACCCCTGTGATCTGATTCCAGCAGAGGGGATATAGCAGTTCCTTCAGCCAGCAGTGGTGACCCTTCGCCATCACAAGACTGTTCTCTTGGTGCAGCACCCCTCAGTCTCGGCAATTTTATCTCGGTCCTTTGGATGCCAAGAGAAAAGTGGCAAAGCCTGTCAAGGATGTAGATTTCTCAGGTTCGTTTGCACGACCAGTGAATTTGTGCATAGACGATGCTGCTGACAGGAAGGCAGGCTTGCCCTCCAGCTCTGACATCCATGTAGACCAGCCAACGCTGTTGGAAACTGCATGGAACAACTACAGCATACCCAGACAGGACAGGATTCTCTTTGGCATCTTTGAATAGAGACAGTACAAATAACAGATGATAACCACAACCATTTTGGACTGTTTGAGGACTAGTTAGAGGACTTGTATCTGTGCTTAGCACCTGAAACCTATAGCAATTAATTTTTGTAATGCTGGAGCTTTTTCCTCTTAGACAGGAACCACACCAGAAAAAGGCAAGTTGATACAGAGTGAAGACATGAACTTAAAAAAATAGATATAAGAAAAAAATAATGGAATTAAATCTACCTTTGTGAAGAAAAGTCCTAATCAGAAATACAGTGTGTTAGTGATTCCATAGAACTCTTCATCTTCACATTTTTCACAGATTCAGCCAGACAGCAGGTTGCAAACAAGGGGAGAGTTCCTCCCGTGAGGCAAACCAGAAAAATGAACCAAAGGGTAGAAGTTGAATTTGAATCAAAAGCCAATAACCCCCAAAAGCAAAAACATAAGTTTCCTTCAGACAAGTATTTTCATTGCTTAGCTTGTGGAAAATTGCTCTATATTTAGAAAAAGAATGAGCTGGGTTTTTTACTATTTATGCAGTAATACATATGTTTTTTTCTGATAAGAATATTTGAGAGACCTAAAAAGTTTTTGTCTTTATTAACAGATTTGCAGAGTAAAGTAGCCTGACCAACAAAAAAGTATTATAAAACTAAGGGATTTTAAAACACTAAAAATATGCACAAAGCTGCAAAGCCAGTCCTTCTTGCAGGGTTTATACTCTAGCTCATAGCTTGAGGTGAGAGATTAATTGAGAGTTCCATAAAAAGGACGCTAAGGGCACGATGCAAACTATTCTTGATGGTGAAAAAAATGAAAACAGACAATTTGCAACAAATGTCAGCTTGAAATAATTTGTATTATAGCAGTACTCAGATTTTCTTACACCGCCTGTTGTGTAATGTACTACATAGCATTTTTTTACCATGGATCTTAAGTTTAAGGTCATATATGTATCGCACGGTAGATGATTGTCTTTTTAGCAACATAGCTGGGTATAAACATCATTAGCCAAAGCATCTGCTGTTGGCTGGTGTCAGAGACAGGATATGAAAACAGAGAAGCTTTTGATTTTATATTCTAAGTAAGTCCAACGAGTTGCACAGAGATATTAGTTTGGGTCTCAGTGGCAGCTTAACGCTGCCAGCTCAAGTCAATTAATCTTCCTTTTGGGCTGTACAAGCTGGCCAGGCACAGCCAGAGCCACAGCGCTGCTCTGCTGGGATATCTCCCTGGAGTTTAAATCTCACTAAGTTTAGGCAAACGGGCTGGGTGGAAAGGACCAGCCGTGCGGAGGCCTATAAAGGTGGCTGCTGCTTTCTCCTGTATGAATGTTGCTAGAGACGCCCGTGCAGGAAGCGGGGTAGGAGCTCACTCGTGGGTGACTGTGCTGAGGGCACTGCAAGGAAAAAGACATGGGGAAGAGCAAGAGAAAGTATCAGTGTGTCTCCGAAGACTTTTGTCTGCTGTAAATACATGAAAATCGGGTGAAACTAAGGATTCTTACCATGAAACAAAGGCTCTTTACAACAGTACAGGCAATTTAAATCAGTGGGTGCCAAGAAATAATAACACCGTGAATGTGAGTAGCACTGTCAGAAAAATGAACAATACGCAAAAGATGGGAGCACTACTGAAGGACGCAAGCTGTGATCGCTGTGCACGAGCACTGCATGAGGATGGGAGTGCTCATCCTATTGCAGCAGGGCAGAACCCAGAGCTCTGTAATGAGACTGAACAAGGCAGGGAGAAAAAAAAAAAAATCAGGCTGAAGAGACCAACTCACAGATCCAAACCATGTGTGGCCCCCAGCTGAGAAGGGCATCCACGCAGCCAGAGGAGCGCTGGGCACCTTATATGGGACAAGGGCAACCGTGCTGATGAGCCACAGGAGCCGTTACACCTGCAGATGGGCCCTGCCTTGTGGCAGGTTTTCAGGAGAAATCAGCGTACAGCGATGGAAGAAAACCACCGCGGGTCTCCAAACGGAATATAAATAAGGCTGTGCGAATAAACTGTAGTTCACTCAGCTGTTCACGGGAGGTGTGCTGGGATCTTCTGAGAGGTTCTTCTGAAGGAAAATTAATAAATAGATAAAAACCTTCACCCGAGAGCAGTTATAGGCTGGTACCTAGCAGACTGGCCAGCAGGGCACACTGAGCACCGTGGTTACAGCTGTACGCTGACCTGAACTGGGACCTTTCCTCAGCACTCAGGCCAGATGCCATGGAGCGGCTCGCATCCCTACCACTAAATCCACTCTCCAAAACAGGGGGACTGCATCCAGAACAGCTATGAGCACGGGAGGAGGACTGCTCCCAACTCCCAAATTGTGCCCAGGAATTGCTTATGGGAGTGAAAGCTGGTTCAGGCCAAAACCATGCCAGAGACCTTTCCAACAGCTTAATGCTACAGATGGGACTGGGTAGCAGTGCTCAGGCCCTGAGTAATTCACTGCCATGAACACAGCTAGTGACTCTCAGCAGAATTCTAATTCCTGCCCTGCTCTGTATGTGCAGTATACTAAGCTATATGGAAAGACCATATAAATCTTTATTGGGAGATGCTATATAGAGACTAAAACTGTTCCTTGGTAGTAACACGCAACACCAGCTACTGTTACAAAACATTTTTTTTTCAGAGATCTGTGTGACTTGAAGAGTTACTAAAAAATTTGACTTCTGGACTTGAGAAATTGGTAGAAACTGTAGCAAGAAATAGAAGCAGCAGACACTGCCCAACGCGATAGCCTACAGAGGAGCATTCCTAAAAACAGGGAAGTCATGTCTCGGCGAACTACTGGAGTTACTGCAAGGCCGATATACCTGAAGTAGTTTTCTTGGATTTCCAAAAAGCTTTGAACAAGGTCCTTCCCAAAGACCTTTAATAAACTAAGGCTGGTGTTAAGGAAAAGGGGAGATCCTTTATAAAATAATGTTTTTAAAGGTGGGAGGAGAAAAGTTAGAAATAAAAACCAGCTTTCACAGCGGAGGTTAAGTTCCTGCAGGGAACTGTGCCTTTCAATGTACTCATAAATGGTATAGAAAAAGAGGCAGCTCTACCATAAATGAAGGTAAAGAGTCTTGAGGATATCACATAACTCAGTGATGGGGCAGTACAATGAAAGGTGAGGTTCAACGCTGAACAGCCAGAGGATGTCAGGGGGACAGTTTCCCATGGGGCAAAAAGCTTACAATCAGCAAGTAATGTTGAGCAGCATAATGAGGCTGGTTAAAGACCCAGATAAGTTCTCATCTTATTTCTACCATTTCTGAGGGTACAGCAGAAGAAAGTGGCGGCAGCAGAGCAGATCATAGCCATGCTCTCAAATCAATGACACTTTTCTGGGTAACTCTAAGAATACAGCTGGAAAAAATAAACCAGTTATGAATCTGGCAACATAACTAATTTTATTTTTAGACTGTTGTCAAAATACAATGCTTAAAAACATCAGTGGTAATGGAAATTTATGAGACCCACCTCTGCCCTTATTCATTAGCTACATCACTGGCTATAATAAAATAATTTTTCATGGTTTTATTCTATTAAATTGACCTAAGACAGCGCGATTTTAGTCTCTACTCTTCCCTGGTAACATCTATGACATGTCACATGGTCTCATCTCCTTATCTCCCATCAAGCTTTTGATCCTAATTTTCCAAACATCAGTTTTGTTTCCCCAGTCTCTGTTTCCTGCAGCAACCAACATCACTGCTCCTTCTGTAACATCTCTACAAAAAGGGAAGGATTTCCTATTCACAGGAAACACGCCTTCCTAACGGAAAATGTTTTTCCCAGCCACACTTAGGTAACCAAGGTGCAGCACCCCGTCAGGCAAAATATGTCCTCTTCCATTTTAAATGATCTTCAGGCTAAGCAGATACACAAAAGTACTAAACATAGGCTCCAAACACAGAACTTAGTTCCTCTAACTATTATTTCTGAACTCTGTTGAAATTCAGAACTTCATTGCCAGAAATTACCATTGCTCACATTTTAACAGCAGAATCAGAGCAGCCCAAGTCTTGGATGATTTGCAGCTGGATCTCCTTGCTTTTACAAACAGCTGGATCCTTGTACCCCCTGAACTTTGCAGGCTTAAACTGCATCTAAGAAACATGCTTAATGTAAAGACTGCAGAAACTGGCAGAGATGTAAAATGCCACCTGCAGCATTTACCCAATGTATTTGCTTTAATCCTGTATTACTCGGTGCAAGGAGAGATGCATTAGTTATCCAAGATTAATTCTGGTATCAGAAAACATAGGAGTGTACACAAGTCACACTAGAGTGGAAAAAAATGAACATTTTCCATTAGCAAATCTGAAAACAAGTGCATCTGTTGTTTTCTGTTGGAACAGGGTCCAGATCAGGCTAGTTTGTGTTACATTCCTGAGGGAGCACGCTGTTGCAGCACGTTGTATATCAGATCTAGGCACGAACCCCTGAAAACTAACACTTGCCACAGGTGTTATAAATTCTTCATTTTCTGTGTTCCAAGGGATTTTTTTCTAGTTTGCTGATAAATATTATCTGACAATGCCTGAAATCTAAAATTCTCCGCTTGCAGAGGAATGACACCAAGGGTGGCTGCACGAGCCTCAGCAACGTGAAGACCTCCTCCCCCCCGGAACTGAGCGCCATGACCGGCTGGCTCCTGTCCCAGCAGCTGACCAGGCTGCCGAGCCGTGCTAACTGGCATTTTGGGGTTTGTCCTGCAAGAACTCTGCGCTAAGACCATTCCACACAGAAGCACTGCCCCAGTAACCACCCTATCTACTCTGCATTGAAACCATTCCACGCAGGCTGAGGGTCACTTTACTCAGGATTCATAGCCAGAGCAATCGGGTTAGCTCAGTTAAGTCTTCAGCATTCCAAGGAAAACAAACTGTCATAAGGAGAGCAATCCTGCAAGCTGGGGAAAGAACCATCTTCCTCCCATCTGTCCCTCCAAAAGAACTGATCTAGGATTACGAAATGCCTCTGCATATAGCAGCAAGACATGAGATGTGTGTCAGGCACAAGAAAAATCATCGTCAAAATTTGACATGACAGATAAACGTAGGAGGCATTAACAATAGCCTGTTTTTTCATAGCCTGCTTATATCCCTTGGATAAGAGCAGGCACAGGATTAACCAAAAGTTCTAGCCAATAGCTGATGTTATTTTGGCATTTTTCAAATGCTTTAACTAGAACCTTGTCAAAATAAACAGTGGATTTGTGCTACATGTGCTTATATGGCAAGGTTGATCCACGCTGATACTATTACAGTGTTGTAAAGCATAAAATCTAGTTAATGGTTTCTGCCAAACCATGAATCAGTTGCAAAATAATGACCTGAAGTATGTTCTTTTTTCCATTTTCTAATATTTCTTCACAGCACAACCCAAACAATTGCTCATAATTAAACTGATTGGAGGAGCAGACACTGGCAGGAAATACACTGCTGGCACTGGTCCGATAGCACTTCATTGTACTGAATTTAGAACAACTACATCAGTTCCTTTCATTTTGCAGAAAAAACGGGGGGAGGGCTGCTTTTTTATCTTTTGCTCTCTACGAGCAAAATCAACGTTTATCAAATCTCCTGAAGCAGATTCGTGTATTTTTATTGACTAGCCTAAGTGCATCCCTGGGTACCCTGATGCCTTTGCTCATCCTGTTTCATCTTCTTTATGGATGCTTTGTGTTATTAGTCATGATCCATCAGGGTTTTTTCTAGGAAAGCATGAGTAGATCAGCCTTTAATAATGAAAGGACAGAAAATGAAACATATTATACAGCAAGCAAGCAAAGGTGCCAAGTGGAACTGAAGTCCACATTCAAAACTACATGATGACTTGTGAATTCCTATAGACTCATAGAATCATTTAGGCTTGAAAAGACCTTAAGATCATTGAGTCCAACCATTAACCTAACATGCCAAGTCCACCACTAACCCATGTCCTTAAGTGCCACATCTACACATCTTTTAAATACCTCCAGGGATGGTCACTCAACCACTTCCCTGGGCAGCCTGTTCCAATGCTTGACAACCCTTTTGGTGAAGAAATTTTTCCTAATATCCAAACTAAACCTCCTCTGGCACAACTTGAGATTATTTCCTCTCGTCCTATCACTTGTTACTTGGGAGAAGAGACCGACCCCCACCTCTCTACAATGTCCTTTCAAGTTGTTGTAGAGAGCGATAAGGTCTCCCCTCAGCCTCCTTTCCTCCAGGCTAAACAACCCCAGCTCCCTCAGCCGCTCCCCATAAGACTCGTGCTCTAGACCCTTTGCCAGCTTCGTTGCCCTTCTTTGAGCACACTCCAGCACCTCAGTTCTTCCACATCTATGGAGCAAGAGTCATGCGTATGTATTATAGAGTATAATATATCCCACAGCACTGTAGGGAAGCTAAAGCCACATTTTGCTCTTGAGCAGACACGTCCAGTTGAAACAAAATTCCAAGAGAGATGAAAGGGTATACTGGTACCTACAGACAAATAGTCAAAAAAATGCTGCATAAAGCCATGAAACTGTCCCATTTCACAGTAGTTTTGTGCCCCAGGCTAGTCTTAATTCTCAGCATTTTAGAAATTTTCCTTTCCTACACAAATCCAAAAACATTCAGCACTGCATATAGATCTGTACATAGATAGAAGCCATATTTAGGAGGTCCTTTAGCAGAATGAATGCTCTATTTTGCATGGAGCTGAGTTTTGAGATCACATAGGAACCCTGAAAGAGCAGGCAGGGATTTGTCTTCACGCTGCAGTGCATGACCTACTGGGCAGCTCAGAGCGAGTGAGAGGACAGAGTGGCCCAGCAGTGGTTTCTTGCTCCCAGCAGAACATGTGCAGCCCTGGGCTTGTACAGAGGCCAGTCACAATCTGGCAGTCAGTTCGTTACTCATGCATCCAATTAAAGCACTTTTTCTCTCACACATGCCCAGAGATGTAGCACTTCCCATGAGTGGCTGTGAATAGATCTTTGAAGAGGTTCTCACAGAATGAATGTACCTCTGTTTCCCCAAAGTGCTGAATAGAGGGCAAACTTGGTTCAGAAATAGAATCTTTATTAGTATATTTTTAACAAGTGAGATCTGTGCATTCATATCTCATTTGTTACCCATGCAGACCTTGAAACAAAATCCAGACCATTTCGACGGGGAATAAAAGGCGGGGGGGGGGGGCGGGCTGTGAATAGAGTGCTGTGGAAGGAAGATATGCCTTGCAGCTTGCCTTCAGCAAATCACTTTTTGTTTCTTTGCCCTTCTCTTTCATGGTCCTAAGTCTTGTCTACCTGTATTGACAGCTCCTTGGGAGCTATAGCTGTGCCTATGCTCCTGGCTTCAGTAGCACTATAAATAACAAATATCATTAAGAATATGATTTTGTATGTTCTAAAGATGAGGGTATAAGTCACAGAATTGGAGAATTGTTGAGGTTGGTGGGGACCTCTGGAGACGACCTAATCCAACCTCCCTGTTCAGAGGATGGTCAGCTAAAGCATGTCATCAGTACTATGTCCAGTCAGGTTTTGAATCTCCAAAGACAGGAACTCTACAGCTTGTTTAAGGCAACCTGTTCCAGCATTCAATCACCTTCACAGCAAAACATTTCTTCTAAGAATTTTTCCTGTATTTCAACTTGTGCCCCTTGCCTTTTCTCCTTTCGCAAGATACCACTAAGAAGAGTCTGTCTCCATCTTCTTTACTCCCATCCTTCCCCAATCAGGTCAGCAGCTCCCTTTCTCTCAGCCTCTCTTTTTATGTAAAATGCTCCAGTCCCTTCATCACTGTGGCTCTTTGCTAGGCTTCCTCCAGCATGTCCATGTCTTGTACTGGGTTGCCCAGAACTGGACACAGGACTCCAGCTGTGCCCCGACCAGCGCTGAGCAGAGAGAGCAGAAGGATCCCCTCCCTTGACCTGCTGCCAATGCTTTTCCTAATGCAGCCCTGAGTGCTGTTGGCCGCCTAGGCCACATGGGCACACCGCTGGCCCGCCATCACTTGGTGTCCACCAGGAGCCCCAGGGACTTTTCTGCAAAGCTGCTTCCCCGCTGGTCGGCCTCCAGCCTGTCCTAGTGCTCGGGGCTATTCCTCCCCAGGGGCAGGACTTTGTACTTCCCTTTGATGACCATCATGAGGTTCTGGCCTGCCATTTCTCCAGCTTGTCATGATTCCTCTGAATGGCAGCACAGCCCTCTGGTGTACCAGCTCCTCCTCTCAGTTTGGCATCGTCTGCAGAGCAAGTCTCAGACCCAAATAAACATGATGTGGACTGTTAACATAGGAGCAGAAGTGCATTTCGACCTATCTTCCTAGTGGATCCTGGTTGTATGGTTTGCACAACCTCAAAGCTGCTGAGGCCACCTAGACTTCAAGATCACCATCAGCTCAGCCGTCAGAGGCACGGTGGGGCCACTGTGCAGAAAGGCCATTTGTCTTGTTTGTGCTGCATCATGCCATTCTCAGTCATGAGAATAAATGAATTACATGGGAAAATAAAGGAGAAACAATAGCTAGTTATTACAGAAGTGCAGCAGCTCTGAGATACATGTAAAATGTCAGCTTTTTTTAATTGGATTTTTTTCATTTTGTGAACAATCTCCTTTTGCAGTTTATCTTTCTTTATAAGAAGGGGGGTGCCTATTTTCTATTTATATCTTTGCTGGGAAAGATTCAGTGTTTTGATTTTATTAGAACACTATTAAAACAGAAACATTCCAGAGCCTCAAACTGAAAGATAAATTCATATTCATGTTTGTGTTTCCCTCTAGCCTATGTTCCCTAGCAGAAACACTCGATAGGCACAGTGCAGTGTATATTGCTTGACTTCATACACTTGTACTCAGCACATCCAATGCCTTCTCCACCAGATAATCCTCTATGAGTAAACACTGACATCTATTTTTAAAATTAATCGCAATTTGAGTTTCCAGATAACTCAGGATGTCTTTTCAGACAAGGAGGATTAAATTTAGGTTCCTAAACAGACATAATTAAATAACGATGTGCTTGAAAGAGAGGGATGTTCTTTTCAGGTTGAGGACTTGATGAAGATTAGCGTGTGCCAAACCATTTTCCTGGTTTGCCAGCAAATTTCCTGAATATTCCCAGCCAAATTGTTTAATCTGCCTCTCCGTTTCCTATCTGCAAAGGCAGTATATTCCTGCTTCCCTTCTTTCTGCTCTTTAGCTATCTTGGTTGTAAAATGGAGGTTGTAAACCTCTACTCTGCAGAGGTTACAGATAGAATAAGGGACCAGCAGTGCCACAGTAATCACAGGTTTGTATTTAGGACACTTCCTACAAGGGCTGAACACTTCTACCCTGTAGACAATTTCAGTATGTGTTACCTTTAGCAAATGCATCTCGTTTCTCTTCAGGCCACACTGGTCAGAGCAATTCTAACTTCACCAGGAGGTGTTTTTCTGCTCTTCCATGTCATCTACTTTTTAATTTTAAATATCTCTTTGGAGCAAAACTTAGATAACATGTTATCTCTAACATAAGAGAAAGTTGGGAAGTACACAGAATAGTTATGCTGTTTAAAATCAAACACCTATTGACCTCAGAAAAAAAGAAAAGGGGGAAAAATAAATAAAAAAGTGTTTCAGCTGTTTCAGTACATTTTGAATTCCATTCTCCAGGTGAACTTTGTGATATGCTAGGAAGAGATAAGTATGAACAGGAAAAAATACCCTAAGGCAAACCATTGAAGATTAAAGTTAGACCTGCATTTATTTGGGATTTTTCAAAGTACTTGCATATATTAACTTTTGCATTCTCACATTGCACTTCATTTCTCAGTTTCATTCACCATGGGGAACAGAAGTAGCAAATAGTCATTATAATTTTTCCACCCAGAACCATGAAATCCAAGAACAAGAAAACCAACCCCATATAAGCAAAAAATGCCACCTTGATTTTGCCAGCTCCACTAGTCATCACTGTCAATACAGCCTTCAGTTTAGGGAGCGAGGAAAAGTGCTGGCAGAGTGCCGTAACCACTTCACCAGACCAGACAACAAAGAGTTAGAGATTGGAGAGGAGAGTCATCATCAGAAGTGCTGAAAACAGAATGTGTTTTGTTATATTAGTGTTTATTGGAAGCACAGCATCACCAAAGCATTTCTGAGGCAAACCAAGACTAGTCCAGGAAACTATCACATATGGTATTTTTCATATTTCCAGTAATTTGACTTTTTTTTAAGAAAAACTATAGAATCATCACCAACACAAGTGCTTTATACTGGTGTCTTACAGAACTGTGTCAAGAAATACCAGCTGAAGAAATGCCCCAATATCATCCAGCCTGAAACACTAGTTTGCTTCCTCACACCATTTCACAATGTCCCTGTGAGTGAAGACTCTCCTGACATTCTATCAGCTTGAAGAAGCACTGTTCATCTTCTCTGCTTTACTGCCAGAACAGAGCCCTGCCAAAGAACAGCTGTTGCAAGATAGAACGTTAAATCTGAGCCTCTTGTTTTCTTTTGGACAGTCTCCCCTCCTGAAAGACTAAGTGAAGAAAAACCTTGACAGAAAACACAACTAAACACTGACTTAAAAAAATATAAATGGAACTTGATTTTCAGCCATCTTTGTCCAGGCTTGATCAAGTCAATCCCAAACCCACCCACCCCAATGCTCAGAGGCAGGAAAACAGCTTTGTGCTACAGGACTTGCTGCTCATGCTCTAATTGGCAAGTCTGTCAGTTATTTCTACTTGAATTGCATACTTACTTCAGACTTTAATTAGGAACTATGCTTTAATTCGCTTTTTCTTTGTCATCCATCGCAATGGCATTTTATCACTGTGATATAGCATCCTTGGACAGGATAGGAACTAGGACAAAACCCCTTGTCTACAAGCACATAGATTTCAGCCTTATTTCTGCTATTCTAAGAGGTATGAATAAATTATGCCATAGTTTTCCCTGATGTGCATTGTTAACTAGATCTCTCCAGTGATAGACACAGCTGGTGCTCCAGTCTGAGACTACACATGTGAGTTTACACAGTACAATTTACAGCAAAAATGTTTCTTTGCAAGTTAATATCACAACAACAAAATGATGTCTTCTCCTCTTGGATTTTAATCCAACTGATTTTATCTCTAAGTCTACCTTCCAAACCTTGCATACATCCTTGTGTTGGACTGCAAATGACCTCAGTCTGGTAAGCTCATACACAGGCACTTAACCGCAAAAAACTACCACCAACCCCCAAAACAGAACTCTCAAAACCATCACTTGATGTTAATGCAGCTGCCTAAAATATCACCCATCCAACAGGCACTTCTGAATGTTTTCAGCACTTAAACAATCATACCCTACGTAATTATTACACAGTTATGTATTTTTCCAGTTTGTTTTTTTTTTAATGGTCAAATGACATCACTGTGCCTGAACTCAAACTCCCTCAACATGAGTTGAGTACTCGGTTGAAAATATTTGCTTTTATTTATGTAGAGTTGGAGACCACATCTTGTACCCTAGAGTTCAATAACATAGCATTCAGGGCCAGAGTCTCACTACTAATATATAAAGACATAATATAAAAAGACATTACTGTATACAGCAGGCTATATATCCAACACAAGGAAAAGAGTCCTTAATCTCTGCCACTTTGAGTGAAAAACTTGTCTCCAGGTGGTAATCCCCCCTTTTAGTTTGTGCTGCTATTTAGGAAATTCCTGATTAAGTGTCTGCTTTGACTAATGTTTCACTAGACAAGAATAACATAAACCAGAGAAAAAGTTAAGAAAACAAAGGAATGGTTCTGCATTATCTACCTGTCTTTTCTGCCAAAACTAGTTAAACTCAACTCATGGTTAATAAAAACCACAGGAGCCCCTTCCAACACAATGGCATTTTCTACAAAAAGAGAATTTTCTTCTCTTTTTCAAAGACTGTTTTTAGAGGAATTAATTCTAAATTTCAGCCATATTCTAAAAAAAAGGAAAAAAATTATTGCAGAACCTACTACCTTCCATTAGGAGGACAAATGAATACACCTTCAACAGTCCTTCCAACACAGAAGTCATGAAGCTTTATGAATAAAGAAACATGACCAAACTGGAAATCACCACACACACAGTCCTGCCCTTGAGAGAAGATCAGGAAAGAACAAACCGTAACTTACGGGTCTGAATCCCACTACTCAGTTACTCCTACAAGGCACTTGCTGTGGCAAGCAGCATAAATCCTCGTCCACCTCCGTTGACCTAGACAGGCTTGAAAAGTGGACCCATGGCAACCTGATAAGGTTCAACAAGGCCAAGTGCAAGGTGTTGCACTTGGGACGGGGCAACTCCAGACATGTGCACAGACTGGCAGAAGAATTCATCGAGAGCAGCCCTGCGGAGAAGGACGTAGGGATCCTGATGG
>JAVKLA010000017.1:3045277-3065251 GCA_034782735.1 Sagittarius serpentarius | reverse complement strand
GCCCTGGGCAGCCTGATCTAGTGGGGTGGCCCATGGCATGAGGGTTGGACTAGATGATCTTTAAGGTCCCTTCCAACATAAACCATTCTGTGATTCTGTGATTCTATGATGTGCAAGGTGATGGCATGGTCCCACTTCCACCTCCTGAGTACTTGGAGCTATGGATTCAGTACGCATTTACACATGCAAAGGAGATCAGGTTTCCCAAATTCCCACCTGTCACGCTTTCAGAAAGCCCCTCTGGAGGACAAGAAGAGAAGATGCTTATATTCCTGCCAAGGAAAGAGAAAACGCAAGAGCAGGTAACAGGTGATGTTGCTGTTGATAAATGTTCCTGACTAACAAAAGAGTTACTCAGTTGCAGACTTTCCTGGGGTAATTCTTGCCCTATCCATAGCCATCACATCGTGACAAAGCAACTAACCAAAAGAAGCAGCCAGCCCCGAGCCTGATGAAGCCACCTGGCAGTAGCAAGAGGACAGGTCCAACATGTGCAGAACCTTCCCAGCAGCAGCATGGTCTGGCTGGGGGAAATAGGGCCTCTCGCCGCTGGGGGTGAGCGTGCCCAGCTATCGCAGAAGTGTTGTTCTCGTGAAACTGGGCCAGCAAGCAGCTGCCTGCCACCCACCCCAGCCACGAGCTCTGCCCACAGACAGACTGCTGCTGCATTTTGTTTCCCTCTGCTGCTGAGGGGACAGAGTTTCCCCCTATGCTGACCTCAAGGCATTGCTCCTGCAATGGGGAGAGGTTGGTGGCGGTGGCCTAATGCCCCTGTAGCTGCTACAGCCCAACAGAGGATGTGGGCTAGCACTGACCAGGTTTATTTTACTGGATGAGGTCATGGCAGCATTTTTGGAGAGCCATACACACATCACGAAACAGAGTGGGAGCTCGAAGAGGAGGAGGAGCTCTCTTGCATGGAAAGATTTAAAGCTACTAAATAGTAAGTGCTCATTCACGGGCTGAAGTTTCCATCGGTAATTAAGAAGAGCTTTTCCATTAGCAAAAGCTACATTAAAATTCTTTTGCATCATCAAGAACGAAACCCTCCTCAAAAGTCTGGAAAGATTTAGTAAGTCCTCATAAGCTGGGGGAAAAAAAAAAAAGAGAGAAAAAATGCCCATGAATTGTGTGGGGGTAAGAGATTATTAAAGATTATTTCTTCATTATTGCATCTCCCAGGTAAATGCAGCATATGTATAAAAAAGAAATCACATGGAGAAGTCTGTGTTGGCTAAGTGAGCACATCGGTGGACTTACAAAGGCTTTCCAGCGTCTGAAAATGCTGTGGTCAGGCTAACAATCTTCCTGAGCATCGGCAGAAATAATGAGGCATCGCCTCCCGACAGGCCATTTCCCTCCAGCCGCTGCCAGGTCTCCTGGGCGAGGACGCAGCTGTGCCTGCATGGGGACCATAACTGGAGAGGTTCAGCCCGAGTTCAGGAGCTGCGGCTCACACACCCTCCTCGCCATCTGGCTGCGGAAAGCATCGCTTCAGGTTTTGTTACAGAGCCGTGCACACGGGCTGGAAAATTCAGTTTGCTCATTTTAATAGTAAATGCTGCAGAGCTGCTGTACGGTTCAGAACAACCGTACCAAGTATTTGCAAATATACTCTGCGAGGAAAAAACAATAACAATGCGTGGAAACAGCATTCACTGCCAGTGTTTTGCCTTCCTTTTGAAAAAGGCGTTAGCCTTGCCTAATTTATTTGTGGTTTGTTTACTGCATCTCATTGTATTTTTACAGAACAAATTAAATTTGCTTTAATATGAATGTCTATGTTTTGCCCTTGAGTTCCAATATAATAAACTGTGCTCTGGATTCATTTCTGACTGAATGGAGAGCTATTCAAAGAAACAGTTTTCAGTAAATATTCATCGCACCCAGAATATAACAGTTAATTATTTTTATTTTTCTTCATTCCAGAAAGCTATTTATGCATGGCCACACTCAGTTGTGCCTATTTAGAATGCAAATAGAGAAAAAACCATAAAGCAACCACACCAAAGTAATGAATAGCTCATGTCTTGTGGGAAAACCCCTTTTTGTTATCTTCCTCAGATCCACAGGACACTCGAAAGGAAGAGAAACATGTCAAGGTGGTATCCTTTTCAATGACTTACGTTTTTAAATGGTCTGGGTCTTGACAAAGTGCATGGCCTGCCAGAGCATCCCATGAAAGATGCATTCATTTACACTGATGCCAGCGGATCCTAGTAGGATGAATGATCAGAGAACCCAAAGGAAACAGAATTTGTAGGTGCCTTGCAGAGGTACATGTGACTGGGAGCAACACGGAGGGGAACACGCTTACCTGGGTTTGCTGCTGAGGGATCACAGGAACACTCAAAAGCTCCTACGTCTTAGAGAGCAATAATGTGACTGGATTCTCCACCCATCTTACATGGTTGGCATTTCCTGAATGTGAGCAGAAATGGTGCTAAATGATATGCTGGTCAATGCTTTGCATATCCCTAAAATACATTTAGTGCACCAAAAGCGTGCAAGTGATCACAGCCAGCAGCAGCAGAACTTCCAACCCATTCATGAAAATCCCTTCCCGTATTACCCTTACCTAGAAATAAACTCACTACTTTGGGGTGGGATTCATTCTACCTAAATTCGCGATCTAAAGGTTAGTTGGCTGGGACCGAGCTACTCCCGGCGGGATCCTCAGAGTCAGTGGAAAGCAATGCACGCCTCCCAAGAGGAGAGATGAATCACAGAAAGGCAGCGATGCTTTTTTCCAGAGCATCCTTCCAACAATGTGCACTTCAGGAACTTCTGAGCCAGCATTTGCAGCTTTGTGTTAAAATCTGTCAAGGTCTCCACTGCAGACGTCTTTCTTCTGTTAAAACTGACCACTTTCTCCTACACTCTCCTAGCTTTCAATGTGCTATTTACCCTCATGAAGACCTTTCTTCTGATCCCGTAAGTGCTCACTTCGAGAACCTGAATTTTTTTGCAAAGCCATGTGGTCTGGCTCAACCTTTGTCCATACTAACTGATCTTTTAAGGGCTTCCAGGCAGCTTGTAAGGCATGACTTCCCTCCAGAAGCTAAGCCAGCTCTTCCATAGTATATTTATTCAGGTTTCCACTAAGACATCATTTATTACTGCTTCTATGATTTTTTCAAGTCCAAACTGATCAGCAGTTTCCCAGAGCTTACCACTACCTTTTAAGAAAAAGCTTTCATTATATGTTAGACACTTTTCAGTCCTCTCATGTTCACCTGAAATGAAAGGACTCCAAGTAGCAGCTCAGCTACTTCACCCTTCAGTTCCTGTAGCAGCCTTTGGTGACCACCACCCCACTCCTGATTACCTTGTTATGTTCATCTGGTCTGTGAAGCTTCAAATCAGTGTTGCTAGAAGCAAAGCTACACACCCTCTTCTGATCAGCAAATGTGGAGTTGCTCAATATTTGCAGTATTTACAAGCCTATTTTTTTCATCCTCATTTTGAACTGACTTGTTTCTTGTCTTATACTTTGATCATAGGCTTTTAAATAGATATTTCTTTCTCATATGAACTCATTGCCTTTTAAAATAGCACAGACAGTGCAAACTCTTCCATAGGTCCCTAGGTCCCTGTTACTCTGCCAATAAAAGAGGACTTGAAAGAGCCATAATCAAGCCCCAAAAAGAAGAAAAAAAAATGGCATTGGATATTTTTCTACATGTTGGAAAGACCATCATGACCCCCACCAAAAGCTCGCAAGTCAGCTTTTCCTGTCAGGACAGAGCTGTCATCACTCTGGCTGTCTCCTCCCGGAGGAACAAAAAACATTGTAGATGCTGACAGGGCCTGATTTATGGTTTGGGGTTCTTACTCATATTCAATCATCCAAGTGCTAAGAACACATCTATTAACTTTCTCGTACTTACTCATCCAGGATGCCAGCTAAGTTACGCAATTCACCTTCATCACTCTTTCCTTCAACCTTCAAATATAGAAATGCAGTTTGAGCACCTCGAGCTGCAATTCAGACTATTTAAACAACTTCTGTTCAGAAGAACCGTGTAATTATGAAACGACAACCCCCAAGACTCTTTTAGCTTCAGGTCAGATACCACTTCATTTGCAACAGCTAAACTTGGAACAAGTCTTAACAGAAAGACTTCAATCAGCATAAAAAATACCTCAATAGTATCAGCCACCGAGCATTTTCAGGCAAGTTACGTGAAATTTAAGCTGCTGCCTCACCCATTATGTCTGAAGAGCTCCCTTTTCCTCTGCAATGTTCCTCTTTTTAACATATGTAACTCCTTTTCCTACAGCGACGAGTAACCTACCTGTATTTAACCTGCCAACACCACTGGAAAAAAAACCCAAGCAACCAAACCAACCATCTCTTCCACCTCCGTGTCTGCAAACAGGTTATTCACATTCAGCAGAGAGAACAATTTTCATTAAGAAAGCACCTTTTCCTTGTTCCCCAAAATTCCACTTACCTTGTGTAAAGTATAAACCTCCTAACGCCACCACTCGCTACTATGGCAAGCGTAGTTAAATACCACTCACCTAGGATGCGCTCAGATGCCACCATAGAGCCTAAGCACTGGACACACTTGGAAGCTCTTAGGGCAGCTGTATTGAGATGCAGCAAACAGGTAATGCCTATTTTCCACCCCTGCGGTTATTTACAGAACATTACAGCAAGCGCTCAGCAACGTGTCCCCTTGCCACATACTGTGACCAACATACGTAAGCGCTACGGCCCCTCTCACATGCAGGCTGTGGGGTGTGGGTGGTCTTGCCGGTCCTACGGCAGACATCAGCAGAGGCAGCTACAGGTTTAAACGTTGCTGCTGACTGTGGTATGGCATAGCTGCTTCCGTCAGAGATTATTTTTATGAAATGCATTAATTTTTAAATTAAGATTGCGTATAACCTCATCCCTATGCTTTTGTGAAGAGATGTGCCACGGGCAAAGCCTGAATTATTGTCATCTGTTATATTAGCATGTGATTGGAAGGCTCACAAAATACCCAGCCTGAACAAGCAGAGGATGCCCAGGCCACAAAGCACCACCAGCTCTTCTACCGGTGTGTTTTTACTTACCGGCTTCACCTATAGATTTCAGAAATTCCTATTTTGCAGTCAGCAAAACAGAAATGCAAAAAGCTGAGAATGACTGAACAAGTAAAGGAGGGTAGAACTGAGACAGCTTTTCCGAGTGCTAAATATACAGTGTTTCTTCCCTCCCTATCACCTCTGCTCCTTCACTGCGCTGGAGAATCACAGAACATACAAGTATAAGTCCAGGGCATACTAAAAGGTTGACTACTTATGCTACTTACGTCCGTCATGCTGAGTAAATTTACGATCAACTCCTGTTGTTAGAAGGAAGATAATAAAAGGGAGAAAACGCATCTCCAATGGTGAGGTTACATAAAAATTCATGCAACTGAGCAAGGTGGGGGTATGGTTATAGGGCTGATCCTTCTTCTCTCATTTACACTGGTACCAAAGAAGTATTTTTGAATTACAGAAGATGGAAATTGAATACCAATTCTTTCTTTACAAAAATAGTTCACTAAAACTAAGCTACCTATGTCACTTGCTGGTAAGTCCAAAATATGCCTTTTTCATCAAATTCTGCAGATTTGTCCTCGGGTCCCAGAAGTGCAGAGGATCCAATGTTTATTTTCAGACTTTTGTCAGTATGATTTTTGTAACATAGGGAACAGAATTTTCGAAAGTCTCTTGGTTTGGGGTGTTCTTAGTATCAATCTAAAGAAGTTAAATCAGTTTTGGAAGAAGGTAATTGAGTAAAGTATAACATCTGGAGACAGATTTGGGCTTTTAAACACAATTCCTAGTCCTATTGAATTTACTATCAATTGGGTTTCCAATACTGGATGATTCTCTCAAGACCCTAAGTGAAATTCCCCACTGTGCCAGTCCCAGCCTCCCCTGTTTTGCAGTAGCTGACAAGCCACGGAAATACACTTAGTCCTTGGGTTCTTTTAGCTGACACTGGGTTTCTCAGAGGCTGCTCACAGCTCCAGGATTTCTGTAAAGTTACAACATAGCAACGTGAAAATTCCTTGAAGTTGCGTAATTAATAAAGCATTATAAATACACTTAAGCTAAGACCACAATATACACAAAAGGTGCTTCAGGTAGGCGCCAACACTACCTCCTGTGTCTGTTTGGGATACAGGGAACTGAACTATGTACCTATTCTTGCAAAGGAGTTACTCGGATTTGCCATCCCCACCCCTTCACCATCAGTCCGGTGGTTATAAACTGCACCAAGGATGTCACATTGGGCACCCTGTCCTCCTACAGCCAAGTTATCTGTGCAAGTGCCCAAATTCTATCCTTTTCCTTTCTCCTGCTGACAAGCAGAGATGCCTCAATGACCATCTGTAAATGTGGACTACTCCTCTATCCAAAGGTGTTGGGGGGTTCCAAAAAGCACTGAAGTTATCCTGATGTATTTTAATGTTCTAGGAAAGCAATCACTGGACAAATAACAGCAACAGGAGAGGTGAAACATGGAAAGATAAAAGCACCACAGCAGAGACTGATGCTTCAGGATTCAGTAAACACGTGTGCCGATTCCCAAACCAGCTGCAGTAGGACTGGTAACTCTCTGCTTTCCACAAACACTCATGAACTCTGTGGTAGAGGAAATCCTGGCGCAGGTGGCTTGTGATTGATTGAATTATGTTTTGAGGATTATTTTGTTTTTCTGTTTCTTATAAACTGATTGTGTGAGTCAACTTGTAAGTCTGCAGGAAGCTCTTGTGACAACTCAGAAAACATCATCTTAGTAACACCGCCAGTGTTCACAGCGAAGGCAGGCATTGCCATTACCTGCATGTCATCAACGGAGCTTCTGCTTCATTTTCAGCATGCTAAGGGACCAACCATAAACCAGCCTTCCCCTAAAATTCCTGTCCTAAAGGTACAGCATTTTCTGGTATATGAATGGTCAGGTTTAGACTATTTGGTCTGCAACGTCGGCCAAATTCTACCAGAGTCTTTCTGGTATTATCAAAAAGCATTTTGAATTTCTAGGGATTCTGTCACTACTCACTACAGCACCTACCCAGCCGTTCTACAGCACTCCGCTTTGAAGATGCATCCTTTTTCCACTGAAAATGAACTATTATTAATCCTTTCAAAGAATCCCATGAATGGCAAAAATATTGCACTGACAAAAAGAGCAAGAGAATTACTCTTTATGCCTTTCATATACGATACGTAAATGTCACAGTTTAATATGGAGAAAATAATTGTTGACACACAATAATTATATATGATCTGATATGTGCAATTTAGTGTTTTATTAAACAAATACAGTAGCTAACCAAAATCTGATTGCTGATAATGGGAAATTACATTAAAGCCTATGTTCCTATGGTAATTACTGGTCATCTGAAATGATATATGCTCTAAAACATAACGCAGAATATTATCTTCCTGTGAAATAAGAAATACAATAGAAATAAAGTTAAGGGACATGTTTATTTCTGAGCTTTCTGCAAGCAAAATTGCTTTGATACAAAATGAGTTCAATGATACAGTGCTACCATCCACTCAAGCAAAAGAAAACCTCACATTTACATGAATACGCTTTATATTGATATTCTTACAGAATAATAGTTCGGATATCCAGAATGTGTCTGGCCTCATTGAAAGCAACGGCACAGAAACGCTGCAAGGTACTGGAGTATCATATTACTGGGGAGTGCTTAATTAACGCTGTGAGTTCTCCAAGAGATGCTGTATAAATAAGGGTACTGTGAGTGTGCGTTGGTACTCCTTAGCAGTTTAGACGTACGTCCTTTAGTGTTTGTTTAGTTAGCTCAAAATGTGTATTTGTGTCTTTTGGCTTTTTAGTATTCTCTTTTTCTTTTTTAAAGAAAAATCATGAGGTATCCTTTACCGTTAACTAATGACATAGTGATAGGCCTAGTTTCTTGAGGTTGCAGAGACTTACTGTACATTCAGGACACTGTACATTCGGCCATTATTTTTTAGTGTACTCTCTACACATTACTGTGTACAACTGTTAGTTTACATTAAAACTCTTCTCCCTTCTCACAGGATATGGCATAACCGAAAACAAATCTGACAAAAATTATACACATAAAATAAGACAACAAATACACAAATAAGGCCATCTGCAGAATTAAAAATCCACCTCTTGCGATATTTCACAATAATTTCTACATAATATTTTACATCTTACGAACTTAAATACTTAATGCAAAAGGAAATGACCTTTATGAAGCCAATCATATTATCTCTTTAAGGACTTGTCCAATTTGCTGGCTAGTGGCCTTCTCTGGGGAGTTGGAATTTTAGAAGGCTTGGCTGATCCTGGCCGAGAACCTGCTCGGGGCGTTGGTCTGCTTGTAGCAGGAACAGTCTCTGACATATCTGAGCATACAGACTGGATTTCTGAAATGTCAAAGTCAGATGCGTCACTGCCTCGGCGGCTACTTGACCTGCTGCCAGCCTTGCTTCCTGCTCGGCTTCCAGGTCTGCTTGGAGTTCTTCTGGTTTCTAGAAAGAGAGGAGATACCCATCAGCGTCAGAGGTAAGGATGGAAAAGGTATGCAGGTCTTTCCTGGGTCTTTGACAACCCCAAAAATTCCTCATTGCACAAACTAAACTTTTGGCCTCTGCCAGGCAAGCTAAATGATGCCATATCTCCCACTGAAGAGAAGGAAATGTGAGATCAAACGCTGAAACGCAGTTAATTTGTCACTAGCACATCTCATTAAAAATGTATTATCCTGGCAACTTTTCTTGACTTACTAGACATGCATTGAATATTCACTCAAGAGCCAGAGCCCTTCCTTCCCCGGCCATTTTCTCAGCTATGAATTGAAAAAATTCAGTATCTGGCATCTTCACGCATTTGGGATTTCTCAATATATGTACTTGGGAGATGCAGATGAATATGCCAGTTTTTAAATGTACACCCCTCTTTTTTAAAAACCAAAAACATACAGTTGAAAGCTGCAAGTAAACAAGTATACATTATCCCAAACAAAGGCCTGAGTAAATGACCTCTCAGCAAGCCTGCTAAAGTGAAAGCCTGCCCAGACAATGTGCCGTGAAGAAAAAAACCGCAACAAAGCATTAAAGAGAAAACCCATTAATGTGGTTTTTCATAATCTTCCAATTACTTGTTGAATATTTTTGTTCTTGACAAATCTGGTTCCCTGTATGTGGGAAGAACAAGTTGAAACTGAAATTTTAGGTGGCTCATTTTTCAGATCACCTACAAAAGACACGTACTCTTTGAACAGGATTTTCTAGTACTGCTCAGTATGCTCTGCAGAGCTTAAGATGCGAGGGAAGGCCAGCAGAGCCATCTTCTGTTCTAACTATCTTGCCCTCTCCCTTATACAGAGCTGCTCTGAGGATCCTGGAGGAGCACAGCTTCACTGCATTCTATTTTCATATACTGTTTTAAAAATCTCTATGGGATATTCCATTAGTAAGGTCATCTACAGCTGCTCCCTGCAGTTCTTCAATCATGACGTGTCCATTTCTTTTAAGTGACCCCTTCGCTCCATCACAGTTGAGCATGGCTTGAATACTGGGAAGAACTGAACCCTTTCTTCTTTTTAAGTAAATGCTTCATCCCTATTTCCTTAGGCAGATACGCTGGAGATACCTGTCAAGAAGGTTGCAGTCGTGAATTTGCACATCCAGAGCGGAACATACCTGCTGTGCAACCATGTGAACGGAGGACCATTATCCTGATTATGTGCGCCCTTGGCAATACTAATTCGGAAACAGTAGAACTTTCACTCCTTCCCACTCTTCTGACATCTCCCTCACACCCTAACGTGACCCTAAGTATTCACTTGGAAAACAAAGCAAGTGGTAGGTCCAGCTCTAAAGTCAAGACACTCACCTGCAAACTGAGCTCTAACTCTGGTAGCTGCTGTTGACAGGATACCGCTGTCTTCTCCAGAGTGGAAACCCTTCCCTGATAGGTATCCTGGCAGTCTGAGTTTACTTCCTTTGATCGGTGTTCCCTATGCAAAAAAAATGCATAAAAAAACCAAACCAAAAAACCCCCCAAAACAGGATATTTTTTTTCAATTGTCACTACTGAAGATAAGGTCTGGTATTAGGTAGTACATAGCTTAGAATATGATCATCACAACAACAATCACTGTGCATCTGAAATACTCATCTGAGTCACTATGGACATTTTTCACAACGTTAAGTTTTGAACATTCCTTTAGCAGATAGTATTTGAGGTACTCCAAATGTAAAACAACAACAAAAAAATCACTTTGTCTGCTTGACATTAACATTTTAGCATTCTTTGTGTGTATTTCAATCCATATGAAGAAAGAAAAATGCTACCTTCTTATAATTAGTCAAGCACGTAAGATTAGTTGATGGTACATGACTTAAATGAACAGAGATAAGTAGTTGAGGTTTTATGTCTGCATAGCTTGCCTTTCCACCATTCTGACTGTGCTTATAGCCAGCAAATACATTTGTTTCAATTTTATAAATATTTTGAAGGCAAAAAAATCCTACCAAATTTCAAAACCTTTTGCTAGAAAAAGGCAGCAAAAAAGACACAGGACTAATTAAAAAAGTTCTTCTTGTCAATATATTGTCTGCAATGTCTCTACTCCACAGTCTTACCCTACCTGCTTTATCATTTCTGAAATAAAACAAGTCTTGATTTACAACCTGCCCCAAATGTAAAGATTTCTTTCAAAGCCACAAGAATTAAATCCTCAAATCCCCAAATGCATGTAACATACTACATAGGACGTGTGTGCAAATAAGAGGAAAACTACAGTATTCATATTCATTTAATCAACACAAAACCACTAAGTAAGTATCTAAAAGAAAGAGCAAGCACTGCAGTGATGAATGCAGTACGTTGCATGGCCTGGATCCCAGGATCCTGTGTGCTGTACCTTTGATCCCCATACAATGGTGGGGTAGAATTAGGTACTGAAAACCAAGAAACACAAGAAAACCGGGAGTGTGTTGGGAGCTGCCTAGAGTAAGCACCAAGCAGAGGCCCAGCAGGAGCCTGCCTGGCAGCTGCCAGCCTGGACCGCTTCTGGCACATCTGAACAAAAGAGGATTGAGATGCTACGGCGTAGACAATCTGCTGGCTCGGACAGGGATGGTCACAACATTAAACTCTCTTTAAAGCCAAGGACAAGTGCTCAATGTCCAGCCAGCCACACCTTGGAAATCTCTGCTACACAGAGACTGCTTGGGAGGATAAGGAGAAAGGGAACGCTCTCCATTAGCCCTGCTGAAGCTGCTGCACTTTAGGCAAGGCACTGGGATAGAATCACTGGGGCAAGAAGAAGAAGAGATCAAGCTTATTCTTCAGTTTTGCCCTAAACCCAAATGCACTCTACATTTAAAATAAGTAACTGCTGTCTTGGGCAGAAAATGCTGCAGAACGCCTCAGAAATTCACTGCAACCTAACCCCACCCTACTCATTCCATTTATAATCTTAACTGTGGTGGTTTACATAAAAGAAACTCAGTGAAACCACTGGCAGTTGTAAGAGCAGGTGAGAAATACAGTGCCCCCATTTGGAATCAATGCCAACTGCTTTTACCTCATTTTAACTCAATGAAAACACCACCTTTCCATGTCTATAAACCCTTTAAAGTACCATCAATTAATCTTACAATTCAGTTACCAGCTAAGAGATGAAAGAAAACACAGGAATATATTAGAAACTGACTCAACTTTGTGCTGTTGTTAATGATTCTAAGCAACAGCCCCATGTGCTGGAAGTGCTGTATACATACTTGTGCACACTGCAGGCGTGTGTAACACACCCACCTGCACAGAAGAAGGGAGTGAAAGGTTCGTTATACATCTTCGAGCAAAGCCACGCCAAGGTCGTGTAAACTTAGCACCGGAAGGTGTCACATAAATAGCAATAGGCAAAGGGCAGCTTTGTGAAAAGCAGATACAACAGAGGTGATGGTAGCACAAGCTTCCCCTCACCGAGCCCCCGTCTCACCCAGCGCAAGAGTAACTCCTACAAGCGACAAGTCAGTTTGCAGCCTGATCCAGCTGCAATCTTTTCGCTCTAATGACATTAGAGAAGACACTTTGGCTCCAAGCCCATTCGAATTTTGGTCTTACAGCTTAATTGCCGGCACAATCCTAACTGCTATACTAGCAATTTCTATCTAAGTCATGGGCTGGAAATAAGACCAAAGCTTGTTTCCTGTTAAGTCATCAAATAGCTATCTTATGAGAGCAACAATTGGTCACTACCCCCGTAAACAAAACTTCCAGTTGTTGGAAGGATTTCTGTATCACAGTCAGTCTTTTGTGCCATCTTCTTCACAGTGACTGGGTACTTCTTTTTTTAGTGGTTTTGCACTGGAGATGATGATTTATTAATCTCATACTTGCACTTCATGAATATTACAGTACTTTGTGAACTCAAAGTAAACAACTTTAGGAAAGGCACCTGCAAAGTATATGAACTGTTTTATTTAAAAAAAAAAACCAAACCCCAAAACACTTTTCCACATTTGCTCAACCAGTTCATTGCATACTGTTATGATTTAGTAACCATCTGCACTTTAAACATAAACTCATTGAGGCTGAGTTTTCCTAAAAGTTAAAACCCGTAACAAACAGAACATGAAAAAAAAGACTTGGGGGGAGCAGGGCGGGGGAAGGAAAGAAATAGTTTGACAAAGGTCCAAAATAAAGGCAATGCATTAATATGCAAAGGTTGTTGCAGCTCTGAAGCACTGAAACTCTAGTGGGTGTTAGTGAAGTGACAGTTTTAGTGAAGGAAGGTCATCAGACTACAATCTCTGTCCTTACTGTACCTCTGCAGAAGACCCTTGATAGTCTGAGGATTCTGGTGGCTTAGGAGTTGACGTTTTGCTGTTTGTCAACCATGGTTTACCATAGTTGCGTGTTAAATGATGGGGTGTCTGCATGAAACAATGGCAAATCAAAATATGAATGACAGTAGATGGAAAACAATGTCATGGAAAAGGATACCCAGGCTTTCACAGGGAGATCAAATCTCACAGTAGAAATAAAAACTAAGCAGAAAGAGTTGATGACAAATGTTCTGAAACGAAGAGATGGCAGAGCTTATTTTCTAAATGAAATGGAGAGGTTCATTGCTCTTTCAGAGCAATTCTTAAATTGCCAGTTAGCTCACGCAGCACCTTAAACATAAAGAATTCTTCTATTCCTGTGTCTCAAACAAGCAGTAGAGGAAATACACTGAAAAGACTTCCAGCTCCTCTCCAGACTATGAAACAAAACTGAGATACTACTTCTCTATCAGCTAGGGAAAGGACCGATATTGTTGGAGCAAGGTGGGTGGGGTGGTGGTGGTGGGAATAATAAAAAAAATATCTATACCCTATTTGTTAAGCAGCGCAGTTTTGTACGTTTCTCCTTACCTTCGGCGTTGTAGCAAGTGCTTGTGGGGCAGCTGCCTGGCCAGCTTGACTTGACAGAGAAGTCGATCTGTTGGGAGAAGCACCCCTTGAAGAGGGTCGTGATCTACGGCCCCTTGGTCGGAAAGCTGCCATGCTCTGACTGGCACCATCTGCCAAAATGAACTTTTCACGCAGCTCCACATTTGTCCTCCCTTTAGCTACAGCAAAGAAAGGTATACATTTAGTCAGATATGAAAATTGTCACAAGGCTGTTGATTGTCATTTTTGCCATGCCAACTCCAACACATTTTAACAATAAATAAAATGCATTACTGTGTAATGCATTTATTTTGGACACAGAAGAGTTATGTGCAGAACTCACTTATTCTAATACTTTATGCCAGCAGGAATGAACCACTGTCAAAGGAAGTCAGCGTGATAATGGAATGCTCAACATGCTAAATCATTGTTAATCAATCAACTATTAATACATAGACACAACCTGATGAGCAGTCTTGCTAACTCTACAGCTACTCATAATAAATAATACTTGCTTGGATGTTCCAGAAGAAATTGCTAAGTACGAATTACAGGAAAGCAGCAAATATATTTATTCAAAACTACAAAGTTATGTAGTTTGGCAACATGCAATGATGAACATAAAATCCAAACTATGATGAGGTAATTGGTGGCTAAGCACTCACCCACACATACAAACACACATATGAGAGAATGTTCCGCAAGAATAGATGCAAGACATGTTAGCATTTAACTGTGTCAGTGTGAATGACAACTGTTTTTGAAACACCCTTCAAGCATGTAAAAAAAAATTAGCTTGCAAAGCACCAGCCCATGTAGGAACACATTAAGCTAAATGTGATGGGTGAAGCATATTGTTAAAAGTATAAATATTAAAAAAGTGGGAAGGAAATGAAGAGAGAGGAGAAGAGGAGGAGAAGGAGACAAAGAGAGGGGTTTGCCAACCTATAGTAGGCTGAGTGGTAATTGAAGAGTTTGATTCCGAACGTAACATTTTACTCCCATGATGATGAACTAGAAAAAATGACACAGGACATGGGTCACATTAAAGAAAATCGTTAGCAGGAGAAGAAATCAAGTACAGCAGCTGCATATGCAAGAGACTCGGAGCACCAGGCCAAAAGACAGGACTCAGAGCAAATGCTGTCTCTAAGTGCTCTGAGGTGAGCTCTCAAAGGTCTCCTATGCAAAAAGGAAATAGCACTTGGACAGACTCAGCTGCAGTCCTAAGTATACTTGTGTAACGTTATTTATCTGCTGACATAAAGAAGTAACATAAGCTAAAATGGTTTTATATAACTAGGTCCAGTACTTCTAAAGCTGTTTATGACAACAGTTCTTTGAAATGTGATTTAACCGAATACACAAGAAGCCCTTGGTGGAAATGCAGATTTGCTAGGTGAAGTGCTTAAGGAAAAGTCTGACCCTGCACCACTGACATCAGTGACTACTTTGCATCACCATCTTCAACAAGACTAGGATTAGGTATCAATGCACAATGTCCAGTGTCTGGATTATTTTAGAGAGATCGGTGTTCCTTTAGACCCACTGTGTTGACTTACTCATCTGCTCATGTATTTCCCATGAAAAAGGGATAAAGTACTATAGAAAATATTATAGAGATACACAGAATACAAGGTTTATTAAAGAAGAGGGGATAAAGTTCTAAAGGACTCTTAATCTGAGGACAGTAATAAGGAACTCCAATAGATTAATTATTAAGTATTGTATCTCTCAGTGTCCATCCAAGTAGGAAATGCAACAGTCTACCTGTCAATAGGCCTGAGAAAAATGTTTGGGATACATCAAAACTAATCAAGTTAACCCTTCAATGAAGTCGGATATTTTGAGGCACGTTTCATTTTCCACTACCATGCACTTTTGAGGAACAAGAGTAGAAAGCTATGAAGCAAGGATGGTTCTGCAGACATAAATGACTTTCCTCGAGTAGTAGGTGCAGAATCAGGTGTGAAATTTCAGTTAGATGTGTGGTCCAACACCAATACATGTAATATTACTGTTACATTTCTTTAGTAAACAATATATGCAGTATGTTGGTAAGCAAAAGGACTGTTTTGAATACTGCTGAAAAACTCACAGATGCCATCACAAGGTTATGACAGCTTTTTTCTGATACTATGGTAAGTTTTATGGTACCTTTTAAGCCTGTAGACAAAGGTTTCTACGCATTAGCGGCACACTGTCAGTCCTTATGGGGTTTTGCGATAGCTTCTTTTTGGATGTAACATCCTTGACTTAGCATGACAATTGCTACAAATACAAGCTCTCCACCCTTTCAAGGTCTGTATCAAACTGTTAGGAAACCTTGGTCCCAAAGTAGAAGCTGTGTGAGATAGCTGACACTGGAATAAGGTTTACAGGACAGTTGATGTGTCTGCCTTCGCTAGCTCACTTGTCTTTCCTGAACTCCTCTGTACTGCTCTTGCGCTATTACAATATTCTTACCCTGAGAGGTAAAAATGCAGTAAGTTTAATGCTGCTAGTTAATGGCATAGAATTACCTAGTTACAGAATGTCAGCTCACTCTGAACACAGTCATTATTATACTTTCTGCAGCCTACTACGCGGGCTACTTTTGACTTGTGTCTCTCCTGCTCCCTTCACAAATGGCTTCGTTCCTATCTCCAGCTGTTCCTCCAAGAACGGTGCCTGACAGAGCCTACTTTCCCACTACAGAAGCAAGCTTTCTGACAAACTAAGATGTCATTACATTGCTGTGTGCTGACAAAACAATGCATTTGATACAATGCCCTGGAAGGCATGGTGACAGAGC
This sequence comes from Sagittarius serpentarius, assembly GCA_034782735.1. NCBI lineage: Eukaryota > Metazoa > Chordata > Aves > Accipitriformes > Sagittariidae > Sagittarius > Sagittarius serpentarius. The sequence continues at coordinate 3,049,011 of JAVKLA010000017.1, read as the reverse complement.
GCTCCCTGCTTCCCCAGAGCACAAAGTCCTCCTGACCAGAGCATTTTCCAATTGCTTTGTACAAGGCTCAGGGCCCTGCAAAGTGGTTCTGGGGAGGATGCCAATGAAAAGACAGGGCTACAAAGGCAGAGCCTGAAAGCCTGGGCGCAGCCACTGGCCAGAGAAGTTTTTTGCATTGCTGTTACTCTTCAATTCAATTGCCTTATTTTGATTTATTACCTTAAAACTTCTCTCTTGCTGAGAAGGTTTTATTGGACATTTCTGTGTGCTATTTCTGCCAAGTCATACAAGCGGGTTACATGCCATAAACTCTTATCTGGGCTCAGTTCAATTCTTAATTACACCACTCTAATGCCAGTGGAACAGCACGGAAGACACCACAGTTTTCTAGACATACATCAGTGCAAGTGAAGAGGATCTTAAACATGGGATTTAAAGTTTACAAAAACAGATCATTATGTGACATGATGTTTACAGAATCGGCATTTTATACAATTCAGTCTCCATCTTGAGACAATGAATGGTGACTGTATCCAAATGATTATCTGCATGTCCATTTTAACTATTGTGTTACATACCCCTGCAAGGATCATTTTTTACTAAGAACTCATCAAGTGCCATCCAGCCACCTCCAACACGAACCATGACTGTACTTCTTAGGATACGAACAAGGCGCAGTTGTTGAGAGTCACCAAACTGCAATTAAAAAAAAATAACAAAAAAAATCAAAAAACAGTCTGAGGTTCTCAGTCATTCAGATGCAGTTCAATGCTGATAGGTCAAAAATCAGACATTTTGAAAAGTTTATTTTGATATTTAATTATTAGTAAATGCTAAAAAATCAGATTTATTTATGCAGATTATTAAAGCTGTTAAGATTTCAAATCAGATGCCGCTGCATTAATCCAAAGGAGATGGCAGGATGGTAAGAAAGAATCTCAGGTTTAATTTTATGCTTGATTCTCAAATGCCTGAGCTCATAAAGGAAGCAAAATTAGTAACATGTTATTTAACTGGTTACAGTCTGTGTTGTGCAAATTAATGAAGACCTATTTGCATTATTTCACTGTTAAAATCTTAAGCAAACTCTCTTCTGCAACAGCCTAGTTTTTAATTACATCAGCGGAAAGGAAGGCAGCATTCCTTTGAATGATCAATACGTGGGCTGGAAATTCAATGCATTACGAGTGTTGCACAGTTCTATCAATTGATTCATTTACAAGGATATTTCCAGTTATAGTGTTGACACTGCTCACCTGTAGCGAGGTGCACGTGGGGAAGGGAACATTAAAGAAGCAATGAATGATTGATAGCTATCATTATTGTCCTGTGTTATAAACTGTTTGTCACTCCTCTGTCTACACATTGAGGTTCTTTCACAAGTTAAAGGTGCACAAAAACCTGTTTCATGCTAACCCCTGTACTAGCCCATTCTTCCTTTGGGCTGATGACCAGGCCTAATGTATGTTTTGCTCTTGAACCCTGTATAACAAAACCTGTATGCAGTATCGCCATTCAAATCTGGATCAAAGAAAACATGACCAAAACGTTGACCCTACAATCTCATGAAAACTAACCAGAAGAATTCAGTACTTTTTAGCCAATGCCACTAAAACATTTATTTTGCTATCAGATCATCAGACCAAGTCCAGTGCTTTCACACGCAAACATGCAGAGCACTCACTGAAACCAAGGGGAGTCAAATACACCTCTTTGGGACAATCTTTGACCCTTGGAGAAGGCTGGCCATAGTTCAACTGTACCTACTTGCTCCAGTGAGGGGACTGAAATGCTTTAAATGCAAACCACACAAACATGCTCCCTACTTGTTAAATGACTTCAGTTGTTTGGTACTACTTAAGCCAAGAAGAGAGTTTAAATTTAAAGGAATATTACTTTTAGGAACCAAACAAAAGCAAAGCTTGCCGCTTAATTCAATAATAAAATTTGCTGTTATATATAAGAACATTCACATGAGCATTATTTGTCAGGGTTTTTAATAATGCATTCAGTATGTGCTGGACAAAGAACCATTTTACATATGCAGATCAAAGTTAAAAAGAGAAATGGCATCCAAATTGATGCTATTTATTTTCATTGGCTTGTTTCTAAGGAGAATTTTTTCTAGAGGTTCTAAAGATCCTATCTTTTTTCTTTGCTTTATTTTCTCCCCATCCCAATTTAATTTTTCAGTTAGACTCCATTAGGCAACTACACCAAGGGTCAGATACACTTTGGAACCTGCCTAAGCTGCGGTTCCTTCAGTGGGGCTTCTGGAGAATAATGCAGGTATCTATCAAGGCATTTTTGCTTTTGGTAATTCAGTCCATTTCCTTCTTAAAATGGATATGGCCTGGATACCAACTTTCCTTGAACAGTATTTACCATTGTTTCAAATAATCAGAGGTAAAAACACTGGGATAAAACCATAAAGGAAGTCTAGTTTAAGCTACAAAAAGGCCTGTTCTTGACAATAGCCATATAACATCACTGTCCCTGGAGAAGCCTCAGCCAACTTGCTGTAGATGCTTTTTACTGTGATGCTGTTCGGCACCAGTAAGAGTTAGATGCTTTCAAAAAATACTGTATTTTTCCCAGATCTGAGAGTACAGATGGCAGATAAGAGGATTAACATAATTTCAAGCAGTCTTTTCGGATAGAGGCTTGTTCTGCATGCGGAAAACATTTTAAATTATTACTTAGATATACTGCTTGAGGCATGTAGTAAGATTACCCACTGCTCTTTGTGCTTTCTTCTATACTTCAACAGGCTTTGCCAATAAATAAGAATGCAACATTACTAGATTTAAAATGGCTAACACTGTTAACACCAGCATACCCAGAATGGATTATACATATTATTGCCTTTGTAAGAGCATGAATAAGGTACTAATGGTATCCAGTTTGTGTAAAGTATTTCCATTCTTGTAAGGCAAGCATGATTTAACAATTTAAGAAGCTGTGTATCAGTATGTACCACAGGAGTAAGTGAGCACTGGTTAGAGTATCCTCCTTGTACCACTGTACAGTGCCACTGCGGTATGACTCACTGATGACCCAATTGACAAAAAGTATTCTCAAACACAGCTCCAATATATTATAGACCTGCCATAGCTCTTTGAAAACACTTTGGGAGAGGGAACAATCTCAACTGCAACAGCAAGTTTAATTTGCCTATTTCCAAAATATGTATTTAATGATTCATTGTGTTAGTATATAAGAACCTAGTTGATTGTTGGTATTTTAATCAGTCTGCTTGATTACACAGGGATTATTTCTTTTTTTTTCCCTGAAAATGAAAGTATTTTTTGCGTAATTTGCAATAAATAAGTGACGTGACACTGGGATCTGTGTTTACTGTGATTAGCCTTTAATCTGATAGCCTAAAAAAATACAACACAGAATTTTGAAACATTCCACTATAAAACTCAAAACTGATAAAATAACAGTAATTCTAAAATTGCAGTTTAAATGCTGAAGATTTTTTACTATGGGAATTGCTGCTGACCATTATCTGGTTCCTTTAAAAGTAATATTATTAATGAAGACAATGGCCAAAGAAAGCAGGTGAGGGATTAAAGAGGAGGGATCCTGAGACAAGGAATGTTCCATAGCATTTAAAGAAATACCACAGCTGACCAGCAATGAATTAGCTGAAGATGAAAGGATGGCAAGAAGACTGACCACTGCAAGCTTAAATCACTATGCGTTTGGGGGGGGGGGGGGGGGGGGGG